>VYZW01013499.1:0-11727 GCA_013401315.1 Balaeniceps rex
ATAATGTAAAATTATCAAAGGACAAGAGGCTCCAATAGATCCTTTGTCTTGCAGATCCACAATAAGGATGGGTAGATAGATAGATAGTACAGCCAACTCCTGAAAACCTTTAAAGGTAGAGATTCTCACTGTTTCTCTGAATAATCTGCTCCAGTGCTACACTATCTTCGCAGTGGAGAAATTTTTCATAATGTCCAATGTGAACCTATCAAGCTGAAAACAGGTCTTTGTCTTGTTACATCATCTGCCAGTACCAAGACATGGTTGGCTCCACCATCTTTGTAACTGCCCTCCAAATGGTTGCAGGCTGCTATCGGATCACCCCCTAGCCTACTCTGCATCAGACAAAGCCTGCTCCCTCAGTCTCCCCTCGCAGGTCATGCAGACCACCCTGACAATCATCCACTGAAACATCTGCAGTTTCTTGACATTTATTTTAAACTAGTGGGCCCAAAAGGAGCATTCCTGGTGGAGGCTCATCAGTGCCAAGTACAGAAGAACAATAATTTCCCTTGATCTGCTAGCCACACTCCTAATGTAGCACAGTACCAGATTTATTGACAATGACAGCACACTACTGCTTCATATTCAACTTAGTTTCAACCATAACCCCCAGTCCTTTTAAGCAAAGCTGTCACTTAGCCCGTCACTTCCCAGCCTGTATGGATTCATGGTATTGCTATGCCTCAGGTGCACAACTTTGCACTGTGTTCAACATCATGAAGCCTCTGATGGCCCAGTCCTTAAGTTTCTCAAGATCTCTTGGGGTTTATGCTTTGCCATACATCGTGTCAGCCNGGACTCCAGAATCAAGCCTTGGCATATTGCACTCAGCTGCCAGCTGGATGTTGAGCTATTGATAATGGTCCAGCTGATTTTCAACGCATTAAGCAGATTGTTCATCCAGCCCATACTTACCTCAACTTCTAAACGAGAATGTAGTTGCAGTGTCCAAAACATTAGTAAATTCAAGTAGAATATATTCACTGCTCTTCTGTCATTCATACAGCCAGCCATTTTGCCACAGAAGGCAAAGAGATTGGGTAAGCATACTCTTGTTAAATGCACATTGACTATTAAGTATTAATTTCTTGATCATGTATTAGGAAATGGAATCCAAGTGGAGACAAGCCATGATCCTTCCAGAGACTGAAATCAGGCTGTCAAGCCTATAATTTTCAGAGTTTTTCCTGACTTTCTTGCAGATGGGTGTAGCCGTTTTCCATGATTTTTCACCTTGCAGTCACATTGCCAACTCTTTCAGCTTACTAACGTGAATTTGATCCAGCACTGTGGATCTCAGTATATCCAGTTGCTTTAAGTAGTCGTTAACCTGTTGCTCCCTAATGTGATCTGTCCATCTTCCCAGTCTGTTCCAGTACACACAAAGGTATGAGAAGTGCCTCTCACCTGCAAAGACCAAGGCAAGAAACGCATTGAATACACTGATCTTTCCCACACCATCTATCACTAGGTTGTCTCCCTCACCCCATCAGTGGATCTGCATTCTCCTTGAACTTTCTTTTTCTACTAGAATACCTGTAGAAGCTCTTCTTGTTAATCTTCATGAGCCCTAACTCTGGCTGGGCTTTGGCCTTCAAGTTTTCATCCTTAAATACCTCAGTAATACTTTTACACTCCTCTTCTATTGCTGGTCCATGTTTCCACTTCTTATATGCTCCTTTTCCATGGTTTTGTTCATCAAGAAGCCTCTTGCTCAGTCAAGTGGGCTTTCTGCTCAAAGTCCTGATCTTCCTGGAAAATGAGATGGCCTGCTCATGAGCTGTCCATGCATTTTCTTTAAAAAAGATCTTTGAATTTTCTTTTTAAGCCCCTTATTGACTACCTCCCCAGAGATTCTAATTTAGCAAATTCTCAGATAAGCCACATTCCATAGGCCTGATTTTCTAGCTTCCCAGACTTCTCCAAATCCTGAACTCGGTCATCTCATGCTCACTTAAACTCAAGATCCACCAGCTTCTTCCATCATTGTGGTCAAATAGGTCAAACAGAGCATTACCCCTGGCTGCTAGGAATTCATCATCTACACCTTCTAGGGACCTCCAACATTGTCTGCCCAAAGTTTTGAGGCTCTCCCAGCAGATGTCTGGGTGGCCAAAACCCTCTGTGACGACAATGGGCAGGAGACCTCTAGTTGTTTGCAGAAAGCATTAACCACAATTTCCACCTTGTCAGGAAATCTGTAAAGACTCCCAAACAACATTGCTTGTGTTCCCTCCTCTCCAATTCTGCCCCACAGACTCAACAAGCATGTCTCTGCTTTCATACTAGAGCTCTACGCAGACAAAGAGCTACCTAAGAGTACAGCTTTCCCTCTCTTTTCCTTCCAGTCCTTCCTAAACAGCCTATACCTATCCATGACTGTGTTCCACCCATACATGCAACTTCACCATGTTACAACCCTGCAACTCTGCTGGATAAAACTTTAATTTTGAGATATGTCCAATGCAACAAAAAGAAAGACTTAAACAGAAAACCATGGCAGAAAGTATTTGTGCCTTTTAAAAGGGATTGACCTCTAACATTCAGATATTTAGTTGAAAGTGTTCTGAAAGTGTTCATTTTGTTACTCATTTTAATTAAAAAAATACATTTTTAATTTCTCCACTGTTTCTTTCTGCCTACAAGTACTTCAAGGCAGGAAATAGTCACCATATGTTGGTTTTACATATAAGCATGGGACAAGTACTTTCATTAAGAAGTTTGTGACACTTCCATTCACTGAATAAATGTTTCAGATCCACCCAATAATTCCCAGTTCTTGAGACACTCCACAAAGGCTGTGGAGATTGGAGAAGATTCCAACGACTAGGGAAAAGCAAGTGCTGCATGCATCTTCAAAAAGGGTAAAAATACAATCTGAAGAACTACAGGTTGGTCAGCCTTACTTCAGTTGGAGTGAAAATCATGAAACACATCCTCTTGGAAAATACTACAGGACACAAAAAGATGATGATGGGGAAAAACATTAGCATGGATTACCAAGGGTAAATCATGCTTGATCGACCTGATTAGCTGCTATGACAAAATGACTAGATCTGTGGATGAGAAGAGAGCAGCTAATGTTGCTCGCCTTGACTGTACAGCTTTCAACAGCTGTCAATGACAGCATCCTTGAATCCAAGTTGGTATACTAGAGTCTAGACGGCTTAACTACCAAGTGGATGAAACACTGGTTGGATGATCAGGCTCAAAAGGCAGTAGTTATCAGTTCATACTCTTCTTAGAGGCCAGCTACAAGTAGAGCTCCACAACTGTAATGCATCATCATTGATTTTTTTGGAAAACATCAAGCTGGGGGGGTGCAGCTGACATCCTCAAGGGCAGGGCTGCCATTCAAAGCAACCTAGATGGGGTGGCAGAATGGGCCAATAGGAACCACATGAAATTCACATATAAACAAATTTCTACTCTTGGGACAGTTTAACCCTCTGCAGTGGTACAGGCTGGGGTCTGATTAGCTGGGGAGCAGCTGTGCTGAAAAGGACCTGAGGCTCCTAAGCAGACAGCAAGCTGAAACCAAACCAGAAGCACTCCCTGGCAACAACGAAAGCCAACAAGCATACTGGACTGTATCAACAGGAGCATAGCAGGCAGATTGAGGGAACTCACTATTCCTCTTTACTCGGTGCTTGTTGGATCACGTCTGGGAGACTGCATCCAGTTTTGGGCCAAGTACAAGAATGACCGATAACTGGAGTAGGCTCTGCAAAGGGCCACAAGTCATAAGGGGATTGCAGCACTTTCCCTGTGAAGAAAGGCTGAAGGAACTGGGCTCGTTTAGCCTAGAGAAAAGAAAGATTTGGGGGACAGAAGAGCAATCTTCTGATATCTAAGCAGAAGTAACTGCAAAGACAGACAGAGCAAGGCTCTTTACTGAGATACATGGTAAGAGAATAAGACACAAACTGAAATAGGAAAGGTTCCAACAAGATATACTAAAAAACTTCTCACTAGGCTGCCCAGAGAGGCTGTAGAATCTCCATCCTTTCAAGTTTCCAAGACAGGACAAAGCCCTCCGTCTGAATTCAAACAAAAACTTGGTCTAAATTCAGTTTTGACTCTGCTTTGAGTAAGAGTTTGGACTATCATTCCAACCCACATAACTATGAACTGAAAGCATCTAGAAAGGTCTCTGATAACAAGAATATTCTCTAGTTATACTAAGCATTTTCCTGTTCAAGTTCCTCTGAAGAGACAGTTTTGGACAGCAACTTTACCTCTTTATATACCAAATCATTTTTTCTTCCACTGAAGAAATCCAATTGGTTTCATAACTTCAGGATCTTACAGTTCAGTAACTTACATGGTATCACTTTATGACACTTCATTATGGCCTCTAAACTTACATTACAGCAAAGAAAAATCTGAATTCAAAGACAGAGGGAAAACACCTCTCCACATCAAAATAGTTCGAGGTCATTTTATGACAAAACACGGATCAGAATGAGTATCTGTATCTACTGACAGAAGGGCAGATTTGAAAATACTTCCAATATTTTAAAAGGACTTCCATATTGAGAAGTACAGAAACAACAGACAATGCATTGCAACATAAGACATACGAGAACATACGCCACAGTATTCCCTACCCCCCAACACAGGAGGGTCACTCTTTCAATTCCCAATCCTTTTTGGCAATAGAAAGGCTAATAAAAATACTGTGCTGACCAGCAGTCAACAGAATAATGCTTAATGTATGCTCAGAGATCTCTGAAGTAGATGGCATTTTCTGCTGGAAAGAAGAAATGGCATTTTCTGCAGAAGGCTGGAATAACTAATTTCAAAATAACAATGAAAAACTCTGTGAGGTATGTCTTGATTTGCAGATACTCCATGAAGTATCTGCTTTACTGGGTTTATAATTCTGTCCAGAAGGGGCCAAGGTGGAAATCTTTTTGCTCTATTACAGATGGGGGAATCACATGCAATTGTATCTCAGCGACACGAGCCTCAAAAATGCCTGCTGGCTCACTTCTTCCAGAGATGCGGAGTGCTCCAGAACCCTGCACCTGCACAGCCTCACTGTCAAGCAGGGGGAACATTCCATGGGTGCCTGAATGGCTTAGAAATCAGCAGTTAGAAAGAAGATTTGCACTGTTAATGCCAACCACTCTTCCATATGCCATTTTTCAAGAGTTCCTACTATTAAAAAGGAAAAATTGTCTATTTCTTTTCCTTTATCAACGTAAGATACCAGAAAAGCAAATCTGCTTCCATAACTAATTCTTCTATAAGAAAAGTTACCACTGAAGTGGAAAACAGCAATATCCAAAGTAAATCCTCATAACAACACAGTGGCACTTCAGTGAGATAAATACAAAGGGAAAAGCTCCCAAAATATAAAATGGTCCACTCTAAGAAGGCAATTGAAGCAAGCCCTTCCACACTACTGGATCCTATCTCTACTCATTACTAGCAAGCAAATCCACACTAAAAAGAACAAAGAAAAAAAACCCTCTGATGCACAAATCACATACCACGTTCCCTTAGAACAAAGGTCCTATACAAATATTTTTAAAATTTATTTATTTATTCTCAGTCTACCTTACAGGGGGGCTGATTTGTCTAGGAAATATATATAGCAAATATATTTATAGCAAATAGTATGAAGACAACTGCATTTACAAGCTAGGAGCTTACTGATATGCTATTTATTCCATCCTGCTACTTAAATAAAAAGCCAAAACTCTTAACTGCTACTTTCTCTAGCTTGCGGGCTCCTTCTATTCCAGCAGAGCAATTAACTCAAAGGTTGAAAGGAAAGCTACAGGTGAAGTATAGTTCAATCTTAACAGGTTCCCAACATAAATTTCCCTAAATACTCTCATGAACAACTTAGAGGAATATAATCTAAAATACAACAATGTGGGGACTCATCTGGTTAATCAACTGCACTCACAAGACAGCAACTAAATAACCAGCAGAAGGCCATTTAAAGTTATTTTCTGGATCTGATTCTCTCCAACAGTTTAATTAGTGGTTTGGATGACAGAACGGGTATGCTTTTAAACATTTATAGATGGCATCAAGACAGGCTGTAGCTCAAACATCTTAGGCGAAAATGTCCAAAATAAACAATTCTGTACCAATAGTTTTTTTTAAAGATTACACTAAAAAGTCAAAGTGGTACTAGTAAAGTATCAACCAAAAGAGGTTTAAACACAAAACCCCCCCACCAAATATAAAGTACTATACAAAGGAGATAAATCAATGAAGCAGTACAGCAGAGGAGAATGGGGTGCTCACAGTGGATTAGAAACTGCACATGGCCGATACTAGACTGTTGCCAAAAGAAGCAAGTCCCATTTCTAGGAGGAGTGTTATCCTAGACAGTCAGTGAGGTCTAGAAACCAATTATAGTTCCTTGGTGCTAATAACACATCACAGTTGGAATCCCATACTCAGTTTGGGGCTCCATGTTTTAAACTGCTGACAGATAAAGAGAAAGCACCCAAGAGAGAACTGCAAGGATAATGGTTTTAGCAAATGTGGCTTATAAGGAACAAGTAACAAGGTTGCTGGACGTTTGTCTCAACAATGCAAAAGGCTATCCTGCGTACCACCTAAGAACCCGAACCCACAGCCCAACCACAACAATCTAAACATATACTCTTTCAATACACAGAAGTGTGTTATGAAAAGGACAGCAATCAGCAAGGTTCTGGAGGGAACAGGGAAATTTAAACTTGCAGCTGAGATGATCTGGATTAGAATGAAGTTTTAATAGTTAGAACACTAAAACAAAGGAACAAGATACCTAAGAATGTTGTGGGATATTTTGCCTTTGATGATTTGCAAGAACAAGACTGACAAATAGTCCAAAGAGAGTTGATTCTGCCCTAGTACCATGGGCAAATGAACACCATCACTTGTATTTCTGTGGTCCAAAATGCCTTTGCGGTATTAAGTCCCTGATATCTTCAGAGTTTGTTTGTTCTTTAATTTAACAAGTGCTCATGTTAGGAACACAATCAGAACAGTTGAGGTTGGAAGGGACCTCTGGAGGTCTTCTGGTCCAATCACCCTGCTCAGGTAGGGCCAACTAGAGCAGGTTGTCCAGGACCGGGTCCAGACAGCTTTTGAGTATCTCCAAGGATGGAGAATCCATGACCTCTCTGAACAACCTGTTCCAGTGCTCAGTCACCCTCACAGTAAAAAACCTTTTCCTGATGTTCAGACAGAGCTTCCTGTGTTTCAGTTTGTGCCCATGGCCTCTTGCCCTGTCACTGGGCACCACTGAAAAGAGCCTGGTTCCCCTTTCTTTGCGCTCTCCCTTCAGGTATTCATATAGCTTGATAAGATCCCCCCTGAGCCTTCTCTTCTCTAGCCTAAACACTCCCAGCTCTCTTAGCCTTTCCTCCTATGACAAATACTGCAGTCCCCTAATTACCTTAGCAGCCCTTCACTTGACCCTGTCTGGTATCTCCATCTCTCTCTTGTACTGGGGAGTCCAGAACTGGACCCAGCACTCCAGGTGTGGCCTCACCAGTGCTGAGCAGAAGGGAAGGATCACCTCCCTCGACCTGCTGGCCATACTACTCCTCATGCAGCCCAGGGTATCATCAGCCTTCTTTGTGGCCAGGGCACGTTGCTGGCTCATGTTCCACTTGGTGTCCACCAGGGCCCCCAGGTGCTTTCCTGCAAAGCTGCTTTCCATCTGGTCAGCCCCCAGCATGGACTGATGCATGGGGTTATTCCTACCTAGATGCAGGACTTGGCACTTGCCTTTGCTAAGGGACAGGAACAGGAAGGTAACACTTCCTACCACATAACAAGCCAGTACATGACTCCTAACGAAGATAAAAGATTAAATGGTTTTTAGATTCTGTCTCCCTACCACTGCTTCAAGAAGAATGTGAGAGAGGGGACATGTGCTCTTTCCGTGCTTTAGTGCAAGAGTTAGGATTCACAAAATGCAAAGGTCTTGACAGGTCAGTTCAAACCACTGAAGTCTCACCCACACATACATGAGAATGGACAATGCCACAGAGCATTTAGGCATATTTTAGAAGGAGAAAAGACTGAAACACTCTTTTCTTCTTGTTTATTCCTCTTTTTAATTTCTATTTCATCATTGCTATTCTTTTTCATTCTTTTTAGTAGCTTAGCTTTAAGGTAAATAGCAGAACTTTCCTTCTGTAAGTTCTATAAGAATATTATTCAAGATTGACTTGAGCAACCTGTTTCCCAACTGTCTTATTTTATACTTCACCCATTCTCTATTTTCTTCTGTATTTTTCATCTTCTACTAAATCTTTATTCTGTTCTCTGCATCATTTCAACTCTTAATACTACTCTTCAGATCTATAAACTCCTTACAGATCACATTTGCCTTGCTACAACTTACACTTCAAGGTCTTGTCAAGCCTGTTCTTCAACATGCACACACCTTCAAGCTAAACGAAATATATTTAAATGAAGTCTGAAATTACTACTTGATAAACAGCACTATACTTGTACAGTGTCTCAGATGTGACTCATCTCTACCAGGGAGCATGCATGCCAAGATCAAATATAACAAAATAAAGGCTATCGAGATTAAAAAGAAACACACATGCACAGAGGTTGGTATTTACAAGGCAGCCCAAAGGAGCATGCACCCAACTGAAGTGAAATTTGGGCACACAACATCACCCTCCAAGGCACATAACCTTCAGCTATACTTCAGGTTCAAATGAAGAACAAATAAATAATAATAAAAAATCAAGGCAACAACCTACAGAAATAACTCAGTGCTGGGAGGCAGACTTCCAATTTTAAACCCTAGATTTTGCTATTGCTTCAGTCCCTTATTTTTCCAATTTGTTAAACAGCTGTCTGTGAAGTTTTGAGATGTAAACAATGCAGAGCACAGGCAGAGGTCTACACTGCTTTCAGTTAAGCTTGCACAAAGTCCAAATAATTTCATTGGGAACATAGTTTATAAAAAGCTGTATTTGTTCCCAATATTAATGCTAGTAATAGTGTTCTTTATTCTGGGTCACTATGCATGTCTGTCTGCTTCCAAGTACAGAAGCAAATTCTCAGTTATCACTCTGCTGTTTCAACACCTAAAACTCAGATGGAGAAATTCAGGTTTGTAATGATTCTTTCTACATTAGTTTCTCCTGTGTATTACACTCTGCTACAAGCAAGCTATGACTCATAGAAGCCTGCTTTATTCCAGGTTATTTCATAGCACTGAGTTTATATTTCCTCCAACATATGAGGAACATTTCTTGATAATACACATCAGATAATCCTGGAATGTGAGTTCAGCTTTCACCTGAAGCACTGCTGCTTTATTACAAGCAATCAGGCCATACTCAAAATGCTCTAATTTACTGAAACTTCTAACTTCTCTGCTATCTGGATTTCAGCACCTTTACTGGCAGAAAAGTATTCCATACCCTTCTGGTTTATTTTGGGGGAAAACATATTTATCTGTGCTAGCTATGTCATCGTTCCTATGGCTCTAATTGTGTCAGTAATTTGTTCTCATACATGAAAGCCAAAAAAAAATTATTAAACTGTTTTTGGTTTTTTTAGATGCTATCAGCTTTCAGGAAAAGATTTATTGTATTCAGAAAATCAAACCGACATGTAAATATTTATGTGGAATAAGATTAAGGGTCCTTTATTCCAAGAGTGTAACTCCTTAACATCTTAGAGTAAGTACATAAAGAAATTCACCAAAATGAGTTTTCTTCAAAATTACATTAAAAAAAAAATAAGCAACCCCTTCTGGCATGCGTGTCATTTAGGAGTAGAAAAAGAGAACAATCAGGAATCAAAACAGGTGTCACTAGTAAGAGCTGTAGCGTAAATGCCTTTTTCAAATCGCACACACACGCACAAGAACAAACAACATTCCAGCCTCATTCAAGTTTAAATTAAGATTCAGAATACCTAAGGGCTGGTATGAAAGCATCCATTAATTCAGTCTTTTTTGAGGGGAGGAGGGGGGAAGACACAATCTCTCATTTATTCAAGCAGCTATTCCAAGAAAACTGATTATCTTTCTAAGGGAATGTTAATTCTTCTATCTTTTCATTCAGCAACTGAACAACAAGTCATACATACCTGTATTATATAACAGGATTGAGGCATGCACTCAAAAAAAATCTTTTTGGATGCTTTCAACAAAATTTTATTTATACGGTAAGAGATTAGAAAGAGATAGAAGTGTTTGTACTACTAGCTCCTTTACAGTAGATCATAGCACAAGCACACTGCAAACACACTGGAGATTTGACAGAGCACAAGGAAAGTAGAACACCACCAGAAATTTGCGCCTTAGCTTGAAACATAGCAAAACCTACCCTGTAAGTACATATGCAGGTTCTGAAACCCCATCTCGTTATCACAGGCAAGCATAGCACCTGTGCAAATTATAAAATTTCTTGCCAAAGGCCATTTGTGATGACCAGACAAGGTTATAAAGCTATCTGCAACTGATACATCAATTTTGTGTGGATAGTGCCGTGGTATTTTTTTCCCCCTCCACACGCAAACATTTAGCCATGAAATAAAATCAAGTCCACAGCACAATTAGCATAAAAATCATTATGTGCTTCTGTTATGTTCTGGATGGCTAATTATCATACAATAGATTACATTATTACATGAAAAGGCACATACCAAAGGTTAGAATTGCAAAATTTAGCTGCAGTTTCCGTGTTTATCAGAAGGCAGGCAGGAGATAAGAGAATCAAAACCTCATTTTGGTTTCAATGCCCAGCAACATTCCTCTGTTCTGAACCTGTGCTCACCACAGCAGCTTCTATGCTCTCACTTACTCTTGGCAAGAGCAGAATATGGTGCCACTTTGTATCCAGGGAAAAAGCTCCCTACCACTACCTCTCTTCAGTAACTGGGTCTCTATAAAGAAAACATGTCTTTCTGGATTCCACGTCTCCCAGGAAAGCACCTCAGACTTTTCAGACAGTATCCAACTGGCATTGTCCATGGAGACTGCTCACCTGTGCGCAGCACAGACTCTAGAATTTCTCAATCACCCCAGATGCGTGCAGCTTCTAAGTAAAGGTAGCTTAGTCTCTGCTGTCCCACTTCCCTTGCTAATGCCTCATCTCAGCATCAACTGTGCTGAAGAAAAGGGGGCAGAGGAGGAATGCAAGCCATTTAAGACTCGCACAGAGTCCGAACAACCACAGGTTGTGTAAGATCTGTTCCCTCACATTCTGCCTACTCTCATCCCACTTGTGGCAACAAATAGTATATCTCAAAGTCTGCAAGGTAAGAATCGGTTGAGTCTTAGCTACCTTTAGCCACCTAAATAAGAACAAAAGAACTGGGCTCCTGCTGAATTATTTTGGGGAAAGGAACACCAGGATGAAGCAGCAGCCTTGCAGACATTCAATACACAAACACTTTTTTATGCAGACAAAAGCTGCCATGACTTCTTTTTGAAGTGGAAAAGAGCACCTCTGTTAGCTAGCAGTCTCCATGGACAATCCAGGAACAAAGTTCTCATTTGCTCATGCTTTTCCCTACCAACAAAACTAATGGACTTAAAGATCTCCCAGGTGTAAAAGTGACTTGGCGAAGAATGAGTACGGCTAACATTCTGGTTTAACTGAAACAAAATCAACATGCAACTGGAAGGTGTAGGAAAAGGAGGTAGAAGGATCACAGCAGCACCTTAACCCAAGTTAACTAAAGCAGACAGTGGCTTACCTAGCTCTTCAGACTGAATTGATTTCA
>VYZW01013500.1:2565-14813 GCA_013401315.1 Balaeniceps rex
ATAAGTGTTGAAAGGCAACTGTGAGGTCCCCCTGCAACCACCTCTTCATGCTGAACAAACCCAGCTGCCACAAATATTCCTCATACGGAGTGTTCTCTAGCCCCTGGATTATACTTATTTACGTCTTTCTTGCATTGGGTTCCCAAAACTGAGCACAGTATCTGGATGTGGCCAAGTAAAGGAGAATAATCAATTCTCTCAACATTCTATTAACATAGTTAATATAGAATTATAGAACAGCCCCGGTCGGAAGGGACCTCAAAAGTTCATCTGGTCCAACCTTTCATCTTGCTAATATAGCCCAAGATGCCTNATGGAGAGCAGAGAGCCTTGCTCTCCTTTTTTGTACTGAGGATTTCTTGCTGGCATGGAGAAGGGAGCCACCATATTCTAATGTGGAGAGAACAAAAGAAAGACTGGGACTGGGAGGAGAAATTAAAAATTCTGCCTAGTAGCCTAATAACTCTCAAGGAGCACAGAGATATCTAGGATAATTGGAAGCCAGGGAAGAGGTCACTGACACCTCTTTGTCATAGGAAGCATTAGAAGGCTGGAATTATGATCTGATGAAGAAGATTATATTGAGAGTTACAAATAGCTTGTTGGTTTGGGTGACAGCAAACTAAATTCTGGTGAGAAAGAGGAAGACTTGGGACCAAATGAAGTAGATTAGACCTTATTAAAGAGAGCAAGGAGCAGATACATCATAAGAAGAGGAAGCAAATAGGCTAGGAAAGGAAACTGGGATGGGTATTTAGGAAGTAGGTAGGAAGACCTTACCCTTGGAGGTAGGGAGTCAGGCAAGGGCAATTGCCAGTAAGACCAGTGCATAAAAGGAGTAAAAATACATCAGATGGGGATCTTCATGGGTGGAACAGAAGTCAGAACAGTCTGGAGGTCTAAACCCAAACAAAAATTCTGAGGTGAGACTGTTACTGTGAACAGTGAATCTCATGCTGGACTGACAAAGGATTTCACTACAATGCATGCAAATGCAGCTGGGTTAAAGGACTACCTGTGGGGAAGACATTGAACTGAGAAGGCTGTGACAGCTTGGAAGTTACAGAGATCGGGCACCAAGGTTTGGGAAAATGGCAGGTGACACCTGTAAAACTAAATAACATGTGAATATATAATCAAAAGCAAAGCATTATGCATATTTAAAAGGCAAAAGTTTTTCAAATGTTCTATTTTTTTGAGTTCTTGGCTATATCATTATAGCTTTTGGTTGTGTATAATATGCATATGATTAAAGTCTATTTTTTTACTTACATTGCATTATATATTGTTGTAAGCAGATGAGTTTAAAATCCTAATAAGAGTAAGAGTAGCCTATTTCTCTACCTTAGTTTTATTGACAAATAATGCAACATCAGCAGAGCTCTCTGAAGGAAACTCAAAACCTCAGAGGCTGTTCAGCCTTCGGTCTTCTCCTTCTTAGAGCTGAGATTTTCATATCAAGGAAACACTGAAATTAGTTTTTCTCCCTTTCACCTCCCTCCAGCTGGAATTAGGAGTCAGAATCTCTGGCTTCTTGAATAGCAAAATTTGTATTAGACCAGTCACAAAGGTTACTATTTTATGCACATGAGTAATGCAGCCTCTGTAAGTTGAACATGATGTTATCTCTAGAAATGTTATGCATAAACTTTATCTTCAAAGATATTTCTGAACTTTACTTATGCATATCTTTGCACTCAAGTTTGATTTGATAACCTGTCAAGCAGATCTAATTTGTTTGTGTTTTCCTGTGCTCTTCTTCATACTGGGAAGTATCTTTTGCTAATGACACATTGGTAAAATGAGTATTAAGTTTATTAGCACCATCCACAGTTTCTTAACAAGAAGGAAAGAGAGAAAACAAAAGACTGAGAGAGGAAGCAAGAGAAGAAGGGAAGGGAAGGGAAGGGAAGGGAAGGGAAGGGAAGGGAAGATATAGTTATGCTATGTTGAATAGTTACGCTATGTTATGCCTAGCATTAAGCATGACAAGCTATGACCTGGGTCTGANAGAGGAAGCAAGAGAAGAAGGGAAGGGAAGGCTTGGCTTCTTTCTTTTTTAAAAATGTCATTTGTTTGTTTAAAACATCAACTTGCTATCATTCTACCAAAACTCTATATACTTCTGTTAAAAGCATGCTCCTCTGACACCTTGCAGAAGGTGTAATTCAGCTACTTCATGCTCCCAATCTCCTCTGACTGGTTCTGGCTGCTTGGCTGGGCTCATCTCTTGTGATTTGTCATCACCATGGGGATCCCAAGAGGCACCACCAGGATTACCAGCGGAAGGAACCAGGATGAATCCTGGAATATGTAGTCCAGGCAGAGACTCTGCCCTATATAGAAGGTTGGAAGCCTGAAGCACCGACCTGTCACTCCCATGAGGCCACATGTCAGTATTTCCACACAGAAATATTTTCTTTCTCAGCTGAAGTATTTTGGAGGCTGATTTTTTTCATAAAAATGTCAACATTTGACACATGTAACATCAATTTTCCAGCCATTCTATGGTAAATTGTACCCGATACAAATGTATGTGTATCTCCCCTATTTCTCCATACTAGCTGTTTTTTCAATAAGAAATTACGGAAAAAAGTGAAGATGTGTCAGAATCTATAGGCTCTAATAGTGGGATTCATCTGACCAAATACAAAAATCTATAACAGAGACATCTACATCTGAGGTTGTCACCCTGGACTCTTTTCATAATCGATGGAGAGAAATAGGCACTTTTAGGGTGTGATTCATCTCATCCTGAAGTAGATGGCTAAAATAGGTCAGCTGAATCATGTTTTTAAAGCAACTATTTCTCTCCATTGGCAGTAGAGGAAATCTATGGTGACAACTTCAGATGTTGACAGCTCAAGTTAAATAAAATTACTTATGCCTTAAGAGTCCATAGAACTGTTGTGCATAAATTTGTCCTTTTGCACCATAATTTCACCTGTTCATCTTATTTGTTTCCAAATATGCAATCACTTTTTCTTTTCCCCTTTCTCCCTGTTAAATCAATCTTTTTACCTTCATTTTTTTTCCCTACCTACATTGTATTGTGCATCCTTTTTCTATTCCCCTCATCACCATAAAATCAGGCTTTAAACCGGTAATTTTAAGCCAATATCTGAGACAAATGCATGTCCTATCACCAAAACTGTGAGATTCTGCAGTAATGCCTACTTTTCTTGTTAATGTCACCACTAGTCTGTGGTCTTTTGAAATACGTTTTGAAACACGTTTTGAAACACAAGTCCCATAACCAAATTATACCAGTTGTCTGATATAGGAGGCCAGGATCCGGCAAAAGATATTCCTGTGTTTTTTCACCACGTGGACTACACAACATCCTTTCACAAAGGATGTCATTTAACGTAATAACAAATTTCCAACATTCTCTGTACCTATCTGTGGATGCCACAAGTGAGAAAACTGTTCTTTTTGTCACCTTTGATGATACACGAAACAAGGATTTTTTAGTAATTGCCGGTGGCTTGGAAGTGAACACTGCAAATACAAAGTCATATAAATAATAATGCTAGTAGGTGGTACAGTGAACACAACCTTTCTGCATTTTGCCATACCTTAATCCTACAAGTACATGCCAGAGACAGTGATGCCTTTTTTGATCTCTTCTAGAATTTAAGCATGAATGAAAGTCTGAACAGTGGTTGCAGATCTTTGCATCTGGTCCCTTAATTTCTCCAACATGGAGCATTGCCTTAGCAGAATCCTGAAGGAAAAAAAAACAGCAATAAATCTGACTTTCCTCTGGGTAAACCCTGAAAAGAGATATAAAAGAGTGAGGGATGGGGTATGAATTTCACTTCAATGCACCAGTAATCTGATTGGGCTAAATCTGGGGTGGAGGACTCAGGTTAACTCCCAGCTACATACTGCAGGTTTTCAAATTTTCATAGTGTAAAAAGCAAAAAGGAACTCTTAGATCATCTAATCTGCTTTCTTCTTGATCACAGGCACTTATCTTTCACACAGTTATCCCTACCTTGAGCCAAATAGTTTCTCTGCAGCTAAAGTATATCTTCCTGAGAGGCATCTAATCTTGATTTGAAGATCTCAGGAGATGGAAAATCCACCACTTCCCTCTATAATGTGTTCTGATAGCTAATAGCTATCAGCATTAAAAGTGTGTGCCTTATTTCCAATTTGAATTCATCTGACTTCAGGCTCCAGGCTTTGGTTCTTATTATGCCTTTCTCCACTAGATTACAGAGTCCTTTCATATCCGTTATTTTCTGCCTGAGAAGGCATATATGCCATAAGCAAGTCACCTCTCAATCTTCTTCCTCATAAACAGAAAGATCCAACTCTTTAAATCTCTCATGAGAAGGCATTTTCTCCCATTTTCAAAACATTTCTGCATTTCCTCTACCTTCTCCAGTAGCTCCACTGCATCTTTCTGAAAATATGGACTGTAGAGTTGATGCAATACTCCAGCATTGGTCTCACCAAGTTATAACAGAAAGATCAGCTGTCCTGCTCCCTCACTGACCATTCAGCAATCATGTTGGGTTTTTTGCTCTATCATCCTATTCTGAGCTACTGTTTTGTTGCTTGTCTAGTATGAATCCTCCAAATTTTTAAGTCACTGCTTTCAGTTATTCAGTTCTGTGGTTTTTATCCTTCTTTCTAGAATGGTAATTTAGGATTTGGCTGTATTAAAGCACCCTATTTCTAATAACCTCGTTCACTCAGCAATCTTTTCCATCTCCACAGTGTTCTCTTTGTTATTTACTACTGATTTATCCATAAATGCTTCTAGGAATAATTTCACATTAACTTCTGGACTGTTAATAAAAAAACCCTTGCAATCATTCCTTTGGTACCAGTTCTTGTGGAATCAGAGGAGAAACACCCCATGTCAGCTTTGCATTGTTTTGCATAAGAATAACAGCAGGGGAAGGAGTCTGACGAGTAACATTGTCTGGTTACCTTCTATAGCTTTCCTTGTATGTCAGGACTTGTTCAAAACTACCATCAATGTCCTGAACATTTCTCCAGCTGCTCTTAGGAATTCTTAAATGCTGGTTATTGAGTGCTGCTGATTTCAGAATGTTAATCATTAGTTTTTGTTGTTCAACACCCTCTTTGATTACTAATGGGGAATCCTCTTCATTGTCTTTATGTGATACAAGTAGGGCTGAACTTTTTTTTACCTTGGAATAGTTAATTCACCCAAAGACATTAGTTTCAATGTATCCAAAAGTATTTAAGAATCTGGAATGAACTGGATCAAAAGGTATGGCAGGATTTAAATGTCATGCCAAAACTGGAAAGGAGTTCTACTTTCTTACACTTTTACATCCATGTATCCGTCACCCATGAAGTGGGAAAGGAAAGCTCGAATCTCCCTCTTTTTGACTGGGAATAAGAATGTGACCCTGTTGTCTTGTCTCACAGAAAATGGCTTAAGGACTGAGATAAAAGAATTCTGGACTGAACATCTTCTTCTTGTCTTCTTCTTCCACCTTGTCTAAGTACCTAGGTGGACATTGGGCCACTGAAAGCAAGTGCGAATGGACATTAAAAAGTTGTTTTTCTATATGCTGAAAATTTAAAAAAAATCTCTTTGGATTTAGCTGAAATGAAATATATGGCTCTGATTGCCAAACAACAAAAAATCAATAATTCATACAACACAAATATAAATATATCATTTTGCCTTTCAGATTCAAAACAGAAATATTTGTTAAAAAGTCTACACTTCCAACTTCATAGTGAGCAGTTTTACCACTTCAGCTTTCTGAAATTTCTGCAGTATATGTAGATTATTTCGTTCATGTAAAAGTTAAAAATGCCATCCTGTTTATAGTTCAGCTTGACATACATTTTTGCCTGGTTCCTCTAGCTGTTTATATTAATTTTCTATGCTTTATAGGTTCTACTGGGATATACATAGCTTAGGCTTCTATCTTATCTGTCAACAGTGTCTTGCATTAGTAATGTCATTTTGGATGTTCCATCTACTCCTCAATCAAAGACAGTACCTATCCCACCCATGAGACGGAGCCCACTCTTTTTCTGCAGCTCCTTGGCCTAACAGACTGAGGTCCCAATGTCCCAGTGTTCCACAACAGCAAAATCTGCATCTTCAAATGTGTTGTGCAACTAAGGTTTCAACAACAGTGTTTTCTGTCTTCTGCTCTTGCTTTCAGGGTCAGAAAGATTTCCCAGCAGATCATGTTGAGTGCCTTCTTCATAACTGTGGCACCATCCTGTCATCTGCTGTTTCATTTTATTCCAGTGAATACAGCCTTATAAAGATTTACTGAATGAGTTCATAAAGCATCCCAGTCTTGGTATGGTTAACTTGTGGTCTGCTCTTCAGCAAAAGAACTGAAAAAAGTCCACAGCTGATCTGAGGCAATACACAGCAGTGTTCCTAGCCTGTGTCTATACCATTAATTAGAAGAGGTTCAGGAACTAATCTCTTCCCCAGGGTCTAATGGCAACAGTTGGTGAGTTCTACATTGCTTAGGACTTTTCCTTTTTTGGAACAGATCTGTCTTTGAATCACCTTCAAACAGATTCTGCCAACAGCTAAGCAGTATAAACCTTCAACATGAGCTTTTCAGGGCCACAAAACCCCATCCACACTGTGCCTAACAATTTGCATACACACTCACAATTCATTAAGGACAGCAAAAATACCTAGAAGCTTACTATTTATTTAGATATCTAATCTCCTTTTTACAGGGTGTTAATTTAGACAACTCAAAATTCAGACCCTAAATGCTTCTGCTGAACCGGCCTCATATTATTTGATCACCTGTGGCTTAGACTCTCTAACACCCCCTTTACCCAGGGCCAGGCATTTGTCTAAACATCATTGCTGAGCTCCACTGCTTCAGTGGCAGGAGAAGTCCTTACACAGAGAAACCTGGTAGGATACAACTTCGGGTTGTCCTTAAAATGGGAGACTTCCAGCTGGGCCCCAGGCAAAAGCACACAGATTTGAGCCACTGCCGTAACTGCTGAGATGCACTTATAGGGCAGGAGCAAGCATCCTCCATAGACGATGAATCCGAGAGCCCAGCTGAAGCAAGGAGGCCAGCATTGCCACGCAGCACTGCCCGGAGGAGCTTTCCTCAGCTACCTGGGAGCCATCCAGGCCAGATGCCTGAAGCTAGAGATAGCGAATGATTTCCATGCAGTGAAAAAAAAAAAAACAAAACAAACAAAAAAAAGGTAACTAACACGCAGTTCAACAGACCTTTTATCCTGGAATGGCTGCACATTCAGAGACTGCGGCTTCCTCTGAATCACGCTGTACTATAGCCCCAGACAGAAAAGTGGATTAGATAATATTGACAATCAGTGCCTATTCAAATGCCCATTTTAACTGAAGGAAAGACTGCACGTATCAAAGAACAATATTTAGGATACAAAATCTCACCTTTCTCTATTGTTATGTAATGTAATAGCCATAAACGCATATACTTCTTAACTAAATAAAACGGTTATATACCATCTTGCTTCTTATGACATTTATCACAAAAAGCTACTCAGTGCAGCCCAGTACTGTGCTAGGGAAATGAGAGGAGCACTTATTCCTTCACATTAGTTAACATGTCAAAAGCTTTTTATCTCAAAGATATTAAATGGTAAGAACAGTGTGTTTCAACTTCTAAATTGTCACACATCAAAGATTTTGGAGGGCTTCTTTTTTAAATTGGCAGTTGTCATTTAATATACAGTATGATCCAAAGCATATTATTTCTGAATGTTACCAGGGAGATTTCATTGGCTTTTGTGACATTTCCAGTCTTTGGTATAATTGGCTAACAGCTTTTTTAACCTAATGTCTTTTAAGAAATAGTGTACCTGGTGGTCTGGGGTACCATATCTTCTGTTTTCTCTTTTCTTTGTTGTCCAAAAATGTTACCGTAATGATAAAAAGTGACATTATTTTAAAAGATAAGAAACACCAAAATTATTTTCTGTCTGACCTTTACAGTTACCAGAACAAGCAGCTTCTGTTAGCAAAATAGTTCAAGCTTTTTATTACAAAGGATATTTGGCAGTATTCCATAAGAAAAAAAATACATGTAGTTCTTGTCAGGGGAAGTCATTAAGCCCTCTCTCCTTATGCCAGGCTAACATTTTAACAAAAATAAAATTCTGGATATTTTAAGATGGAGGAGGAAGTTGACTGTGAGAGGCAGGGATATTTCACATAATGCTCTTTATGAATGTACTAATGTAGTTTTATGTCTTTGGCTGCACCACATTGAAGCAAATACAGTGGGTTTACCCAAGAGTTCAAGGAGATTTTGGTGACCTTCATTTCCCAGCTGCACATTTATGCATTCAGACTTTTCTTCTTCGCCCTCATCTGTTGTGTTATTAGAAAGACGCTCCTTCTTTAGGGGAGGGTAAGACAGATAAACGACTGAATGGCTCAATGTGGCTAAATTGCTATATTTACAGTTTTAAAAATAATTACGGCTACTCCTCAGCCATGTTGTTTTTTTCAGGTAAAGGCTTACAAGTCAATTGTTAGCTCCACTCCATACCTCTCATTGTAGATTTTACAGGTTACCACAGAACTTTAGAGGTGGAAGTGCTTGAGAATTCAAAGACACATCCAGCACAGATCCTTTTAACTGCTGTTGTCGTTGCTCTGGTTCTTCAGCCCAAGTAAGGATGATATATGTCTTGCTTTCAGCTCACATGACAAAGATATGACATTGTTGTCACTGATTCTTAAGAAAAACTGTGTGAGTCAAATTACAATAGCAACAAAAGTTAGAACAAAGCCCTCTCTTGTTGAAACACTTTGCTGGTTTACTGTCTTCTGCTCAGCTGGTGGTACTGTACATAGCCTACAAATGGATGAAATACATTTTAGGTGCATGAAAGAAAAAATACTATTTAAAAACATAAGATTCCTTTAGGAAAATAATTGGAGGCAGTAATAGGCATTAACTCTGGAATACATAATTCTTCCCATGATTCTTCATATAAAGTGAATGCTGTTGCATGCCACAGTATTAAAGAATATATGAGTTAAATATCTTCCTGCTTCAAAGATGCGTGGCCTAAAACCTGAAAAATTACAGTATATGCAAATGATCATAAAGGACTGACTTTACTGACCATTTCTTTGTGTTTGGGGGATAGATTTCTGCATGGCATAATATTTCCACTTGCATTGGTTTCCTGGCATGAAAATGTTTATTGCACTCATTAGCTAAGAGGATGTCGGCACTGGTCCAATGAACACAGATCTGCCTTCTGATTTCAGCCATTAAATTGCAATGGGATTCATAGGCTTAACATTGTGGGTGTGAGAATAATAAAATGGAACTCCATCTTTAGCCCAGTTACCATGGATGCAGTTAAAGGTCATAGTGGCAGCTGCTAACTAGTTGCCTTTTTAGCTGTATTTCCCCTCCTGCTATGTGTTTTTGTGTACCTTAGTTTCTGCAGATCTGCCTTAAAGCGATTCCACTTCCTTAACTTGGCATATGGGTGTCTTCCGCAATACAATGGGTGCGTTCCCATAAATATGGTTGCTACAGGCATCCCTTTATTCAATTATTTGTGTTTTAATGCAAAATGAATGTAAAGACCTTAGCAAAAAATAGAAATGTAGCCTGCTCAGCATCCTGAATTATTTTCATTTTCTGCACTCTACTTCACATTCCTAACTGGGGGGGGGGGNATGGGTTCAGGCACTGAGGCATTCACAACGTGGAACCTCAACTACTACTTCTCCATTCGGCCCAAAGTCCTAGGAGTTAATTCCCTGTACTGCATGAAGTGTCAGAGTAATTACTGCTGATCAGCCCTATTTCTCAGCATTCTGTCCTGCTTTGAGAGGCACCCTGTTTATTGATGCACCGCCACATCATCACAGTGCTTTCATTCAGGCAAGCTGCTTAATCGACAGGGCTTGGACAATGCAGGATTTTCAAAGAGAAGTAGTGGAAAAAAATTAAAAGTAGCCAAGTAAAATAAAGTGAATGGTAAAGAAACCTGAAAGCTCTACAAAATATTTCCTTATGTCAACACTTCATTTCAATAGATTTTAAAACTCCTATTCATTTCCAAAAGAAGGTACTGTGAGTCTTTTCTGTGGTGACTCAACTATGTGATCACGTCCTTTTTGAAGATTTTTAAGAGCACAGTGCTGGAAGCCCTCCTTGAGGGACGTTTATTGTTTTTTGTTCTGTTTATATACAGGCTATGACTGTCTCAACCTTTATGAACCACAATACAAAGAAACTTTTTTTTAAGTTTTTGCCTCTCTGTTTTAAAGATACATTTATATAACCTGTCATTTCACGAAAATAAATTAAGTACTATAGGAGCCAAATGTTTCAGTTCCACACAAGGGTGGCTTCTGGTTCACTTTGGCAGGATGCCACTTTATTCATTTTTATTTCAAACACAATGTGAAACTTTTAATTTTAATATAGTATATAAGTATGATGGCTATAAAGCCTACACTGTGACTAATTCATGCTCCTCCTCTCCTTGCACTTCTGTGAATTTTAGAGGGTGGCAGAAAGCTACACTGAATTAATTTCAACTTAAATACTATCAGGCTTTGTGAGTTTGTTAAGAGAGAAAAGAGGGATTTATTTGGGCCGGCATTTTAATTTAGGACTCAGTGTTTACCTTTATTAAGTTGCTTTTGGGAAACTTGTTATGTATATTCTTGTGTGTCTGTGGCTACCCAGCCCATCATGAAAGTAACTTTTTAGTTGAGTCTCTTTTTCCTGGAGAAGTGAAACAGATTGGCACAACGAAGAGGAAACAAACAGGTAATGACAAACACAAATGTAAAAAAAACAGTTATCTAACTGTTTGCTGAGATTCTTTTAATGGCATCATCCCCTCTGTGGCATTGCTTCATTAAAAAATAATAATAATTTTCATAAGTTGTTCAGCAGTGTTGTTGAAAATATCAGAATAAGACTGCTACGACTGTTACAGTGTTCCGTTTTACTGTTTCCTCCGCCATACATTTAATCAGAGAATTTCTTCTTGTGCCTTGTTTACTGTTGATATTTTCTGGCTGATTGGATAGGAATGACATTTTGACAATTTACTGTAGCAGTAAGCACTGTACAAACAAAAGGTGCTGATGAAAACTCGGAACCCATTATTATGTAAATTATGGCTGACTAACACAGATTCCATCTCCCAGTCACCATCATTGAGACCAGTTTTACTCAATGATAATAATTTTCATGATTGCAGTCTTCAGAGAGATCAGAAATATGCTTTAGCTGTTGCGTTTATCTACTGCGGGTACTTGACCCTTAATTAAATTCTGAAACTTTTTTATATAATAAAGTAAAATACAGCTGACACTTCTATTCAAACAAAGAGCATCAAACATAGATCTACCAAATAAGATAAAGGTATTTCAGACTTACCTTGTTGTAATGCTAGTAAACATGAAGACTACAACATCTTTTGAGAGAGCTTAAAGTTTAAAATGGAAAAAAAAAAAAGCGTACTGTTGGGCAATTTAAATGTTGCACTTCAGTACTGCGCTTGCTGAATGCTGGGTTTCCTCTGCAGAATGGTCTTGAACTTTATATTAAAATATGCATGACAGGAAAAAAAAACGAATGAGCTTTGAGTATATAGATGATGTTTGTCTGCTCCCGTATATTATTGCGGTCATAAGTGCAAAAAGATTAGAAAATAAAATAATAGGTTATTTAATGTTCACCACTAACTTTCATAGGATGGTACTCTCCCAAATCTTGAAAACTGTACTTTGCAAAACTATTCCTCCTAAAAACAGATTAGAAGCAACTCAAGATGCTGCACAGATACAAAAATGACTAAACATGGTACAAACAGATCAGTTAGTCAGGTTTATATTTTTATATATATATGTTCCAAAAACAAGGCTGGAGAAAAGGAATACACTGTAGAGGAAAAGGGAGCAGGGTTTTTCATTTAATATTTTCATTTTTTAAGGCAGCTCTGTAACCTTTTAGTACGTCTTTCCCCTCTCTCCCCCCCATCCAGTTTTCCCCTCTCCTCCCCACTCTCCTCACCAGTTTTTCAAATGAGAAAATGGCCATAGCAGGTAAGCGGTAACAGTCAAGCTTAAAAAGAGGTAGGGTATTATAAAAATGGAGAGTCAGTATTTCTTTAGACATAGCACTTTGCTAAACTGTCAGTTCATAGAGCCAATGAGCTAAGAAAAGTAATTACTTAAGTGGATTTCATGAAGAGTAGAAAGATGATTGTGCCACATTAAA
>VYZW01013501.1:5671-21523 GCA_013401315.1 Balaeniceps rex
CAATGTTCAGCTGTACTGGAAATCTCCAGTGAACATTCTCCCCTCATTAGACACAGTGAACTTTCATTAATATCAATACTGATTTGGTGCATAGAATACACAATACAGATCTACACTGCAGCTCATGAAACACAATTTNTTGATTCTTTTGCTACCCACCCTCCTCAAGGATAAGACTAAATTGCTTGCAGACTTCATTATAAAATTATAAATTGAGGGCCAAAAAAAATCAATGATGGAGACCTGTAGTGATTAATATGTCACTAACAAACAAACTTTCCCAATTTGCCCACGTGTTATTTGCTCATTTTGTAAGAGAAACAGAAAAATAGCTTTAAAAATATAGAAGTGAAATATAGTCCTTTATTTCTGGGGAAGAGAATCTACAAATTTAAATCATTAAACTATAATTGTACTCTGAACATTGGAAGGATTTGCAGTAAAAATATCAGGTTGAGATTAAGTCAATAAAATTAATCACTCGTGCCCCTGAAGGAGCAAAAGGGTTGAAAAATGCTACAAAATTGAAAGCTACCATGAGCAAAGGGACTTGGGGAATTCATTTTAATTCACCACAGCCAAGTTCAAATACAAGCTGTTCTTTGTTATTCAACCTGAGGTATTATTTTTCATACAGACACTCACATCTGACCAAGCCATAATCACATACTGTAGAGTTTTCTTTATCTGATTGTAGAAGTTTCCTGTTTTAGCTATATATTAACAATGAACTGCATATGGATGGGGTGGTGTCACAGAGTGGACTATATTCTGCTCACCTAACCACATCTATCAGTGTATTAAGTGCCTCAAAGCTGGGACTTGAGCAATGGGTAGTAAAGTTGGCTTTAAGTCACTACTCTCTCCCTTACATGGGCCTAACAGACATTTTATATTGTGAATTCTTTGCTTTTCTAGCAGAGCAGACAGCTCTCCTGCAGTTGCCTAAGAGAAGGTTATGAATTGCAATAACCCCTTCTCTCTCATCTGTGTTTAATGATTGACTGTGCTGTCTAAAATAGTACTTCTCAACCCCCAAGGTACGTTCCACCATGAGAAACTGCAAACAGCAAATGCAGCCATCTCCCCTCCAAGGATCCACATGCTATGATGATGGGCAGAGACTTCTTAGTAGAAATTATCTAAGAAATGAGGTGTGAATTTAAAGGGTTGAGAAGGATGTAGGAAAGGTCATGTAAAGGACACATGATCAACCACCTAAGAAGTAATTCATAATTCAAATACAACATGCTTGTGCTTTTGGATCTGAAGTGACCTGATCCATCTGCTCTGAAAATCAAGATGTGTCTGTGCACTGTGGGACTCTGCACAATGGGTGAATTTTAATTTGGCTGCAGAGATTTAGGTTCTTCCTCTAGCCCTAAGAAAATTAAAACCAATTAATGAGGTCTATTTTTGCTTCTGCATAGTATATTAGACATCTGATTTTACAGCTATGAAAGTGGGGACAGATGTATTTGAAGACTTTGAAGTAATGGAGAGAATTGCTTAATACATGATGTAAAGTAACACTTCCAAGTGAAACCAACCAAAGTTCAAAGATTTTTTTCAAGGTGTGCTTTGAAAAAATACCAACTCAGGAACTATTTACGTTACCAGAAATAGTGAAGTACGGGGTGCATGAAAAAGTATACATGCCTTTGCCCATTCATAAGCAAAATCAAAGACCACATCCAGTATTTGCAGTGAAAAAGTTTCAGTGAGAACATAATCTATGATAGCACAGCTCCATGTTATTGGCCTGACAGGGCTTTCTTTCCAGAATATTTGCAAGAATTAGCTGAAACCTTTGTTTATTTATAACATTTCCACTGAAGCTAGTTTAAATAGACAGATTTTTTTTAAAGATTTCCAGAAACATATAGCGGCCATCTGCAGGCAAGTTTATTCCTGAAAAGACATTTATGAATTTACATCCAACATAAATAAAGAGCTGTTAGGCAATTAAGCTGGAAAACGTGCATTTTTCAGACAGAAAATAAACATTTGTTTCTAGCCAGTTGATGTACAAGTACCACGATTTAAAATTTGAAAACATAACTTTCTGTGCACAATGTTAGGACTGAATTTCTGCTTGAAAAACAGATTGTTTAAGTGTTCTTGACTATGTGGATTTTTTTGCTTCCTCTCAACATGGAAGGTGCTAATCTTCCACATGATTTGAAAGGTAATCTTCACTCACATCTCCCTCTTATTCTTACCCCATATAAAAGACCATCTTAATGAGCTGTACCCTGCCATCCTTTTTCAGACAAATGGCCATTTCAAATCAAAGGGAATTTTGCTTGACAAGCCTTGAGAAAGGACTTCAGGAGTAAATGTAATTTCTGGAATTAATTTCTTATCACCTAGGGATATAGGTGGAAATTGAACTTTATTTTAGCCTGCCAATTCTTAGGTGCAGAGTACTGAAGAGTACTATAGCTTTGTTTCAGTCACTCTACAGTAAAGATGGAGTTTTCTTCCCAAGCCCATGTTTTCAGCACTTTCCTCAGCTATTACCTTTGGCCTGAAATATTTTGCCCTTGTTTCTATCCCCCCGATGTTTCCCATCTTTTATAGTCTTCATGTTTGAAGAATATCCAGCTACTCCTTTAGATATACAAGACCTAAAATAGTGTAAGGATATTTATTTAGCTGAAGATCTGTTAAGATATCTTTGGAATAGGTTATGCAGAAACTATTTGGCTTTAAAATATCAGATGTAGCATCTGCGCAGCTCCCTGTGAGAAAAATGATAAATTTTTGTGACAGAAAACTTGTGAAAGAAAAGAATGAGACAGTTGCAAGCCATACTATTTTCTAAGGTATATAAGGTCTTGAAGATGACGTTCCACATCTATGTGAAAGCCCATTAGCATTATTAATAGGAAACTGCATTGATGCATCTACAATCATTAGTCTTATAATTGCACAGGCTTATGTACTGTTCTAGGAATATAAAATGAGTGACCAATGAGGAATGTGACACCAGGATGTTAATTCTGTAGATCTGGACTAAAACTGTATTTCTTATGCACAGGAAAAATGAAATGTGGCATGTATGCTGGGCTTGCTAAAGCAAAGGAAAGATAATATAGTTCTTTTGAATATGTTCTTCTTTGAAATAATACCTATAGATTGCTGCTGTGCTCAAAGCCACTAAAGCTTAAAAGAATAAAACCATCACAATTTTTTTTAACAGTAGAATTTAGGTGTGGTTCCCCAACCTGCTCATGGAATAAAAATGTGTTTGGAAGGGGTTAGCTAATGGTTCCTGAGCTGTGCTGTACCACTCCCTAAAATCTCTAACAGCATTAGCAGCTAGTCCACATTATTCCACTCACTATAGTATTAACTTTCACCCACACTAATATTTATATCATCTGTGGTATTTACGTAGTTTTACTTTACAGTTTGTTTTAGAGAAAGAATTGGATGCAGTGGGGTAGGTCCATTAGTGTCTGTTACATACAATGATCTAGATGCACAAGTCCCTACACTGCTGAGTGCCAGAATCCAGGAAGGTAAATCAGAATAAACACCTTGCTACTATTGCCCAGTATCTTACATATTTACCCTAAACAGCCAAAATTGTCCACCATCAGAAGGAGGAGTCTATGCTAGCTGGGTCTGGTTTTATGTGGTACAGACATTTTTATATTCTTAATGTTATGTGCATTTTCATAGTACTCATCACTGCCTCAGCTAAGGGTCAGGACCCCCTGTGCTAGATACTGTACAAACACAGAATAAAGTTCCTGTCCCAAAGGATTTAGTAAGCCAAAAAATGGAACAGACACACTTTGTCAGAAAGAGAGGGGCACAGAGATACCAAAAGAGTAAGAGGCTATTTGTTCACTAGATAGAGAATGAAATCAGCAAATCTTTTTCAAGTGTTTTCTAACTTCTGCTCTCCATTCCCTGCAACATTCAGAGAGATGCAAATTAACCCTGATGCTGCAACTGATCTGTACTGTAGATTGAATTTGCACCCTTGCCTCTGGTTAACAAGACACAGCTCTGCACCATGGAAACCATAAGCTATGTATGTGTGTTTGGAAAAGAATGGTAACTGCTGTAGTAACAGGTGGAATCCAAACCCCTGTCCTAAACCACATACACTGAGACACAAAGGCTTCCTGCTATAGAAACACACCCAGAGAGGCCCAAGAGTGTTCACACACAGTCCTACCGCCTGAGAGATCTGCAAATAAAGATGATGGAGGCACCACTCCAACCCAGAGGCCGAGAGGACTGTGCCCTACATGTGAATTACAGTAGTACATCCCAACCTCCAGTCCCCACTTCATTCTCCTCAAAACTCAGTTTACTTCATCTCTGTGCAAGCATTAAACTCTCACACATACACACAGCTCTTCTTTCCCTTCAAACGATGTTGCTTATGACAGGCAGGGTGACTTTTAACCTGTATGTCGAAAGACTTTCACGGGAGCTCAGAAACACCATTACGTGCAGAAAAGACAGTTTCTAGGTACACAACATCCATGTAAGATCTTGAATATTTAGCCCTCAAGTATCTAAATCCTAACCGTAACCCATAGTAAAGTCCAGCTAAGAAGAGTCCCCTGATGCTCCAGTATTCCTCATAATTGATTTTCTATATAGATTGCAGAAAAAGGTTTCCCAGAGTCAGCTTGTAAAAAGGACTAGAGTCTCCATGGGTTACTTCCTTGTTAAATAAGATTTAAAGTACTACTTCCTCCTGAATGAGGCAAAATGAGACAAAACCTTCCATGTCTTGAAGGGTGATTTCAAAAAAAATCTGGAATGTTGTCTATGAGCTAAGAAAAAATAAAAGAAAAAGAGAAAAAAAGGAAAAGGAAAAGGAAAAGGAAAAGGAAAAGGAGAAAAAAAAGAAAAAAGGAAAAGGAGGGAAAAAGAAAAAAGAAAAAAGGAAAAGGAGGAAAAAAGAAAAAAGAAAAAAGAAAAAAGAAAAAAGAAAAAAGAAAAAAGAAAAAAGAAAAAAGAAAAAAGAAAAAAGAAAAAAGAAAAAAGAAAAAAGAAAAAAGAAAAAAGAAAAAAGAAAAAAGAAAGGGACTCCATATTTAAAGCCTTAAATTTTTCATTCCTTAAGAATCCTGCTTATTTAAACCAGACTTTGGAAACCTTGCTGTAGTTTCAGACTATAAAGCAACGATTTGCAATGCTAAAGATATTTCCTTTTGGAGTACTAATCCAGAATCTCCTTTTTTTCCTTGATTTAAGAATATTTTAATTGGAAAGATTATATTTTTTTAGTTCACTTGAGCAAGCAGCTTTCTTCTAAAACACCTAGCTTTCTGCTAGCACTGTTAACTACTTCATCTTCCTTCCTATGCATATACACGTCACGTCTGGAGCAGAGCAAAATAAGAACCACATGTTTCATATAAACAGTTAGATGCTTTGCATATAGATGGTGCTTAGCTGGAACAACTATAAAGGAATAAAACAGAAGGAAACAGTAGGTGGAAGACTCAGCATTTTAGTAAGAAAGCAGGAACATAAGCAATTAATCATTAATATGGAAAAAAGTGGACAGCTATAGGAGAAGGAAAGTAGTTACAAGAGAGGAAAAGATTTCGTTAAGCTTTCATTTGAGGTGAGCCTCACCCAACCACAGTTTGAGTCTTGTCTAAAATACACATCCAGGGCCACACTCTGCCTTGACAGAACCACTGTCAAATCCTAAACACTCATTTTCCATAGATATAAGTAAGACGAGAATTTGTCCTTTCATTATTCCATAAGTTTGCTGAATTCATTGTTTACATTTCAATTGTTCAAAATTAAAGACAACAATATAACTCAGACAGGATTTTGGTCTTAATTGCATCTGGTAAAATGCAGAGTAAGTCTACTAAAATAAACTCTGATATTTAATTTTGTTAAGTAAACATCAGTAGAGTTACATAGATTTATCATGGTGCAACCCAGATCAAAAGCTAACTCAGTCAAAAGCAGTATCGGACTGCGTAATGCCAGACTTGTCAAGCCTCATACTTCACACACCAGACATTCATCTGGCTCCATCTCGCTCTCCTCAGTGTGGTGCTTCAGTCTCAGGCGACCACACAACAGCTCCTCAGCTTCCCTCCAGCTCCGGGATCCAACATCAGATACATGTGTTTAGACTGCCGACAAATTGTGTTTGGCAGATGGGGTCCTGGACGGGGAGGGAGGGTGGAGCACGCTCTGCAGCCTGGAGCGGTTGCTGTCAAGGGAGGTCCCACCCTCCCAGTCCTGCAGCAGGTAGGCAGCAGCTCCCCACCACTGCCTCTTCCCCACATGGTCCCAAGCCCCCTGTGCCCTCTAAAAGCAGAGCAGTCCTGTTAGAGCAAATCTGAGCTCTTAACCTCGATGATAAAAATATTCACAGGAAATTACTTCAATGAGTCTCATTACAATGAAACGTTCGCTAAACAGAACCACAGGTTGACAGGTAAGGTGTCTCCACAGTAAGAAATTTTGCATTTTCTTAACATTTTGTGGAACATGATAGTTCATAACTGTTGAGTTTTCCATGGTGATCACCATGGTAATGCACTATAAATTCAGTGGATAGTCTCTGTGAAATGTATTTTTCCCCTAAAAAGAAAAGAAAACTAAACACTGAACACTGCTAAACGGTTAATGCATATTCTTTTTTTTCTAGGCTAGCAGTTGCACCCTGGCGAAAAAATGTGAGGCAAATGAAAACCAAAAGGTTCTGAGAAGGGCGATCCCAGTATGTTACATAAACGTATATAGCAACTTTTTCAGTACTTCTTATAATGATGCATTAAAAAAGATTGTTGCTTTCTGAAAAGTTTTTGCAATATCTACCTGATTAGTGAATATCCCGTTGTTGATTAAATTACTAAACAAAATATTGCTTTATAGCTAAACGAATTTAGCTAATGATAGTAGTCTCTAGTTACAGTCATACTTTTCATTTTCATTTGCAGATATAGACTTGCTACTTTGAGATTATTTCCTACAAATGGAAAAAAAAGACAAAGAGATTAAGGATTTGTCTTGCTCCAGGCTACAAAACGTTTAAGAGCCAGACTCTGCCTCCATTTTGCCAGGCCTGGGAAGAGTGGGGGCTGGGAGACAGGGTAGGGGGTCAAAGCACAGTGAACTTTAGTTACTCTTTTATCTATCTCCCTCTGTTTCATCCATTATCTTCATCACCACAAGTGAAATTGTCTTTTAAGGATAATTAGGAAGCAGTTAAGTTTAGAGCAGCCCTGTGGCTGTCCTAAAACAAATGGCTGGAAGAAGAATGATAGAAAATAGCCTCATTTTTTTCCTACATGGAAGCACACGGGACTTAATGAAAAATACACAGAATTAAAACCAGAGAAAGCTCAAGATTTCCTGACTCCTAGTTCTGTCTGAAACCTCTTATTCCTCATCCAGACATAGAGGTACTTCAGAGTTTCATTTAAACTAAAAGCTCTAATGGGAATCTCTACCAGATAAGGGTATAGGTCCTTGGACTACAAATTAGGAGGTAAAAATCACTGAAATTCAGCAATGATCAACTTTCCAGTTCACTGTCAATATTGTAAAATAGACTGAAAAAATTGTTTCAAGCTAAATCATAATGAGCCTTTCTTGAATTTTCCTGGAAAAAAAAATATAACTTTTTGGGGAAAAATACTTTGTTCAACTTCTTCCATTTCGGGGTTCTTCCCATTCTTAAAGAAAAAAAAAATCTTCAAGACGATGAAAAGATACATGTCATGCAGTCTGCATCTTACTGATGCTAACCTAATCCATCAACAGCCTGGGAAATATGTGCCTTGACAAAAGGAAGCAGATGTGCTCTTAATCCTCCTGAAGTGAACTATGGGATGGGTATCCTCAATCATCCAGGATGGTTTCTCTGGTGCCCTTACGTCTCTTGGTAAAGGCTGAACAGAGTATTTGTCATGGAATCAGACCTTCACTTGGGATTTGTGTATTTTTTAGTCCTTTGATCATATGTCTCATATTTTACCTTAACTGAACTTTTATGGACTTTTGAAGATAATCATTGCTTTCCATTTTTCATCAGAGAGAGCTACTGGCATGAGCAATCCTCCCTCTCTGCAAGCACTCCTCTTGAAATGTAGGAAGCCACTCGCCCAGCCTACTGAGAGGCAAATAAGATACAGTAGGTGCCAGATTTAGGCTTTTTACAAATAACAGTTGTTAAATCTTTGCTACTTCTTGTTGATTGGAGGCTTGATTAATCTTTCACTGTTCAGATCCAAGAGAGGTGAGAAAACACCTTTAATGCCAAAAAGGGATATAAGTAGTGTTTATTATACTTTGTTTATGACCAAGACACCATGGCTTGTGTAACACAGCAGGTGTGCAGAGGGCAGTCACTGAGCACTGCCTGGCACTCTCTCCAGCAGTGTGTATATGACAGGCTAAGGCAATATCAGCCCATTTTTGTGACAGGAAAGCTGCATTTACCAGTTTTCAGTGAAATTAGTTTCCTGTTTCATCAGCATGTAGAGGAGAAAGAGCCATGCTTTGTTAATGAATCCAGATGTCCCACCCAAATGTCTGAAAACACCAAAACAGAATACACCCTGTGTTTAAACAGAATACACTTTGTATCTAAACACAATACACACAATGGACCCAATTCCCTTGGAAGCATGGGCCTTTGGCTTTTTTACGAAGCACAAGACTGGAGAGCAGGTCAATGCAGTCAGCACAGAACCACATTATTGTGAAGAAAGCATGAGCTGGGGTCAAATCAGCAGTCCTAGCTCTTCTGTCATCAATTTTCTCCTAGCCTAGTGTGCCCTTTATCATTGTCTATTCCACAGATTCATCAGAACAAGAAGAGGAATACATGGTCAGGATATTCTGCACTGCAGCAAACTCAGACTGACATTTAACTACTGCTCTAAACCCCACCAAAGCCAAGACACAGTCATTCAGAAATTCAGAGGTTCATTTTCTTGGTACACATAGTGCCCTTGGCAAAACAGTACGTGTAGTATTCAGTATAGCAACTCTCTTACCTTGCCTGAGAAAGCAGTGTAGCTTTTGCTTGAATATAATCTCATTTGCAAGGTATTTAGAAGTGTGGTGTATTGGACTGATCATAGGATGAAGCACTGTGCACCATCACACATAAGTCTTTTGCTCCTAGGAATAAAAAAACACAGGGCAAGTGATTACTCATTAATATCACATAATGAGACAGACAGAGCTCTGACTGAAATATAGGTCTCTTGCCACCCAGATCCATGCTTAAGCTGCTAGGCCACAGTTGCTACAATCAGATTACTTAACATTTCATGCCTCCTTCTCCCCAAAAGTAAAACAATATGCTATAATACTCTTTTATCCATTACATTGATGTAACTGGAGTGCTGATATGGCATATGAAAATTCATAGCACACTTTGAAAATGTAAAGTACTATGTAAGAAAGCAGAAAAAATATTAATGGTTTATTGCTTGGTTATATAGCAAGAACAAAAACATGGAGTAAAACTTCCACAGAGGTGGTACCATAGGAGTCTTCCGAAGTCCAGCCCAGCTAAGTGTAGACAACACAATGAACCAGTTCTGTGGCACTCCGCAACTCCACAACTTTTCTGAACTGGACCCTAGTGAAGTAGTATAGATGTTTACCACAGTTTGACAATGTTCTTTATGCAGCTAAAATGTTCACTGACAAAAGACAGTGCTTTATTGTGCTAACTAGAGAAAATGGATTGTTGTGTACAAAACTGGCCTGTGATTCAGGAGATCTGGATTCAGCTGCCAGCTCTACCACAGATTCCCATAGGACCTTGAGCTAGGTCTTTCCATTCCTCAGCTCCCCGTATGCAGCTAGTTCAGGAGCAAAGTTGCTGGGATTGACAAAGGAATTACTGGATAAAATTCTACAGTAAGCATTGTAGATTGTATACAATTATCAGGGCATAAGTGATATAAAATCTATGGCTCTGTATCTTCTAGATATAAAGTCTATGCATCTGTTCAATTTTGCAAAGTTAAAAATTTCAGCTGGATCTGTTTAACATTTTTTTTAAGCATCCAACTTTTTCCTTCCCTTAGCTGCCAATGTTCTGTGATTAGAAAATATTTTATTCTCAAAGCCTTGCCATGCTTTCATTGCCATGTTTTTACGAACTGGGTGACAGAGGAGATAAATGAGGGCTCAGCTGTCCATGGTTTAAGAAAAAAGAAGAATGCAGTTAAAAACTTCTTAACAAGTGGGCAGAAAAACAGCAAGACAGATGATTATCTAGTGGTTGCTTTCATGAAGTGGTCTTGAAGCATAAATATTTAAGCAAAAAGAAAAAAATGTTCTCTTTTCCCTCAATTGGTTCATTTGTTTTATGACATAACAATGCTCCCTTCTTCCCATCCCCTTCAAATTCCATATAACTCTCCAAGTCAATTACATAGGTACAGACAATGCCTAGGAAACACAACCTGATAGTTTAGGTATAAGACATGACGAATATGAAGACTGCAGTGAAGTCATAAAGTAATTTAATAGACATAAAAACAAAATTTAAGTTGCACCTTGTTTACTGAATTGCCAGCAATTACAGTATAACATGTTTTTACCTAAACAACATTTATGTATGGCCATATATTAAATATAGTGTTGGACTTTTAAATTAGCTACTCACTGTATTTTGTAATTCAGCACTGGTGTTCAGACTGAATTTTAGTGCTACGCTCACCCCATCTAGCTGCAAACAGCAGAAAGGCCAGCTAGACAAAGACTAAGAACTATCTTTATGAAAAGGAACGCAAATCTGATTCAACTAAAAGACAGAATTTTATTTTTTACACAAATAAAGTTTAAGACATTTTGAGTTGTGATCTTTCAGTATCGATTAATAACCCACCGAAAGTATATCTTACTGTATTTCACTAATACAGTTGTGGCACTTCTGCACTTTACGGAAAAAGCTATGTCAGAAAAGCATTCTTAAAGGTGCACAGTCAAACACTGAGAGTTGAGAAATGTAGTAACTAAAATTCATTAGGGAACTTAATTCAGCCCTTTAGTATGCATGCACTATGTTTCAAACTTTTATCAGTACAATCATACACTATCTTCTCCTATGGAAAAACAAACCAAATACTGCTCAACAACCTGTTCATCTCAATTCTCATCTGCTTACACAGCGGCACTCCCCATGTCCTCTGTCTATCTCAGTCTCCTTGAGAGCCATGTAGTACTTGCCCCTAGCACACGGAGGAAGGTTCCTCTGCCCATTTTAGTAAGACTTTTATTTCAAAAAAATGCTTCTTGCCAAGAAAGAATTCAACAGAGCTGCCCTTTCCTTTCCCTGTTTGCTCTCACTGCCATGCAAAGGGAATGAATTAATACAGAGCAGGGTAGAAAGGAACAGAGAGCACAGCAGAAGATTCGAGAATGAGCACGGTTAGGACACCTGCAGGAATGGGTCTTCACATGTACAAGGGGCTCAGGAGTAATGGGCATGCTGGCAGTAAGCCGGGGTACAAAACAACTGTGTATGTACAAACTGGTTATATATTTAGTTCTGCCTAGTAAAAGCCCCTAAATAGTTTGCTGTGCTTTTGTAGCACCTTATTGGTCATTTATAGATGGTATACAGAATAAATCATCCACAGTGAAACAAAATACTAGGGGGGAAAAAAAAGACCCGGACAAGTGTGTTTACATTTCTCTAGCAGAGATGTTCTCTTGTTTGTTTCAAAATTGTGAGGGGAACATGAGATGTCCCAGTAGCACTAAACAGAATTAATAGTTTAGAAATTATCCCAGCCAGTCATAAAGGGCATAAGCCAATCAATAGTAATTTGACCATCTATTGAGCAGATTACAAAGTTTGCAACCAGCTTTGACCAAGTTCTTTCATAACTGTCTAATGCAATCATACATGGTACTAGTTACTGTCAGAGACAGGATGTGGGCTGGCTCTATTGTCGAAAAACCTACACTCTTAGATTTGATGGAAATCCAAGTTTCATTGCACAGTTACATATTGGAACCAGAACCCAGAGCTTCACAAAGCTGTGCACATCAGGATACAGAAATTAAAAAATAGTAAAGGGAAAAAGGTGCCTCTTCATTCCTTCATGTTTTCAATCTATCTTGTGTCATGACAGTGGAAAGTTTCCTTAGGATCCACAAGGGAAGTCAAAGGAATCTGCTTCAATAGCCTTTTAAATTACTACAATTCTGAAGTCTCTCTCTCACACAGGTTAGTCCTCAGCCTAAGACAACTCAAAATAAAGCAACTAGTGTGTCACCAACTTGTCACATTAGTGTCGTTCAAATTAGCAGAAGAAATTACAAAGACCTGGTTTCTATAGAAGTATTTCACTTAAGAAACTGTAAACATATCATTTCAAATCACTATTTATTAAATAACAACCAATAATACTAAAAGTCTTATTTTTTTGTACTTAAAAGTTTCCCTTTGTGAAAGAACAGAGGTAACTTAATGGACTGCTCTGATCGGAAACCAGTGAAAATTTTTTTAAAACTTTTTCTTGTGAATTAAAGAGAGGCCTAAATTTAAGATGGACCCAGCAGTTAACCAGGAGCTATCATGCCATCATATTTTCAAGAAAAAAAACAATAAGGAAGGAAGTTGAGTTTAGGGAATCCATTCAGAAACTCCATGGCAGAAAAAAGAGCTTGCTGACAGTGAGAAAAAGCAGAGACAAACTGTAGAAACCATATCACAAGAAATTATCTTAAATGTGATAGTGGGTGTAGTCTGGTAGTCTGCAGAAGTGAGGGAGAGCAGAGGAGCAGGAAATCAGGGAAAAAGATTTAAGACTATGATGCCGTGAAAGGTATCAACTATAAACCAGCAACCTGCAATGAGTTCTACAGAGAGCCTAGAGAGTGAATAAAACACCCACTGCTGTTCTCATAGCTTTGGGAAAGTTGCACCTGTAAGGAGATTAAAGAGCTGATAATTATATTATTCATTATAATTTTTTTTTAAATCTGCAATTAGTTTCTTTGTTAATAATGGTATTTGCAATACTAAGCCACGTCAGCTTACTTATGCATACTGTGCCATGGAAGTCAGCTGAGTTGCTCCAACCTGCATCAGGAGTGAATGTGTACTGTTGCTAATAAGCAGGGGTCTGTAACTGCCTTATTGCCCCTTGTGTGTGAAAATCTCACAAGACCCTACTCTCTCAAAAATGGTGATTTCTGCTTCAAAGCAGTCCTGAAAATTCCTTCTTCTGTAAGCCCTGTGCTAAACGAATCAATAGTGCACCCTGTATTTTCTCTTTTAAATGTGGATTTCAGAAGATGAGCAGGAAAATGGAGCTCCACAGGAACCACACCTTTTATCATTAATAACTGTATTAGTTCCTCATCCCATTCTCTCCCTATTGCTTGTTTCCATACCATACTGAGCCTTATCAAGTCAACTCAGGTTGTAAATTCTTTGGGACAGTGGTCCCATTTTTGTGAAATACCTGCCCTGTTTTAGGAAGCTATATTAAAAATTAGAATCAGCATGAGTCTATCTAACAAAGAACACACCCAATCTCTCAGCTAAAGGTGCCATCCTTCCCTGGGAAGTCATGCAGACCTACACAACTTGATTGAATTTGTCAGCAGTGAGCTCCAAGAAGGTAAAATAACAGTTTGTAGCTTCTTGTACAGCTATAATAGAATTCCAGCTGGTGGCAATTCTCCTCCTGTTCGGGGTTTCTTGCAAGTGAAACAACATTTTTAAAACAAATAATTTTAAGGGAGCATATGGCATATACAAAAATAAATGTCTAGGGCATCAAAAGCCTAAAGCAATTTTTATTTTGACTGCCAAAGAAAGTTTTAAAATTTCTTTTTGGCTTTGCATACAAAAGAACTATTGTGAGGCTTTTAGCAGCACTTTCTCTGTCCCCTAGAAAACTAGCATTAATAATTAAGTCTTTGAAAAAACACCATAAACATAGGATTTGCGTGCCAATATTTCAGCTCTATTAACATGAAACATTTGGAATTCCTTTTGCCCTCAGACTTTTAGTCATCTGTAGCAGGAGCCACTGAATAGAGCCTTTTGCTTGTTTTGCCCTGGTTGCCAGTATCTCAGCTAATCTAGAACCTTTTTAAGCCTTTCCTTTGGACAGCAATTTGCAGGCAGGCTCCTTAAGAGAAGTGAGATCTGGATCTCTCCTGCTGTTGCAACTGCTTTTTCAAGGACTTCTCTCTGATGAGGAAGTTCTATCTTATCTTAAACTAGGCTCTTATTCTTTTCTAAGACTTATTTGCAAGTAATAAGTTTTCAGCTGGCATACTGTATTTGGGTCTCTTAAATTTTCTTTTTCTGATTTCAGACTGTGTCAGGGAGAAGCTGATTGTGCATTTATTTGACTGGAAATCCAGGACATTGCTTTTTACAAGGATTCTACTCTCAACATCTTATAGCAATGGCTATGTGCTCAGCAAATCTATTATTCAGTGAAATGGAGATGTGTTGTTTCCTGACAAATTACCACGTTGGTTTTTATTTATCTTATTATTACTCTTTCTAATGAGCGGAGAGGGAAGAAAAATGAAATTAAATTATCATTTCCCTTCTGAGGGAATCATTTAAGCACCACTCATGCCTCTCTCTACAGTAAATTGGATCTTTCTGAATAGCTAAACCTATATCCAGGGTCTTCTGGCAGCAGAGGGGATTTGTACTCCTATAGTTCATGTCTGCACAGTTCCTACATATGAAAACAATATTGAAGGCCTGAATGGACACAGGGACTGAATCCTTCTGCTCATCAAACTACCTTGTTTGATGGGATGTTCCCTTCTATCCCTCATCAAACTTCTTTGTTTCAGTCAGTCCAAAAATACAGGTACAGCACTGGCTAGAAGAGGGCCTGTTCAGTACTTTGTCTCTAAGTTCATAAAGAGCAGACTTTCAATTAACAGGCTTGTCTGATCTTGGGTAGTTTTATTAATCATATCCACCTGTGGGCAGTGCCTCTAGCACCTAGCATGATGCCTATTGGCATCATCTATTAAGAAAACCACCTACTATGAAGAACATGCTCTCTACCGGGAGTCTCTGTAGCCTTAAAACAATTGTATAGTATCTATTTGTGATCAGTTCAGACATGACCTTCCCCTACGCAGTGTAATGGAGCTAAGTCATTGACATTGTCATAAGATAGATCATCTTTTTAATTACCTCTGTTACTAGGCTCCCAGAGCATCAGGAATGTAAGAAGCTTAGTAAATACTGAAACATCTACAAATAGGAATAAGTCCCAAGATGAGCCCAGGTCAAAGTCTAAAGTATACTGAAAGCTAGGATGCCTAGTTAACAGAAGCAACCAAACTATAACAAGTATTTCTGTCTTCAGCAGCCTCCCACAAAACGCATAAAAATCTGGTAGGATATTGAGGTCACCCTCACCTCTAAATTTAACAACATATTTATAATTTCTATATTCTACCACAGAGGAAAGAGCAGGATTCTCATTTCTGTTGAGAGAAATTTCTTTGTAAGGAAACATCTAAAAGTTCATACAGACTACAAGTTCAAATGCAATTACCACTTTGGGAGCTCTGTGCCAACTCTTATCTTTCTCTCAATTCCAGCTCCAAAAGTTTTTTCAGTGAAAGACATAATGGCTGATCCAGACCAAATGGACACTTTACATGTTAGGTCTTTTTCCAGGAACTATGTAGTTCTTCATATTTTAACATGTTCATATTCTGTGTATAATTCTTGAAAAACCCATCCACTATGCAACTTCCATTCTATGAGACTTGGGTAATTTACTTCATCTCATCTGTTCTCTAAGACCTGGAGATATCTTTTCTGCAACACCATTGTCCTGGTTTCAGCTGAGTTAGAGTTACTTT
>VYZW01013502.1:9815-21315 GCA_013401315.1 Balaeniceps rex
GGAGTTTATAGTCATAGGAGCTGGCAGGCCTTGTTTGCTGGCAAAAGATGTATCTGATATATAAACCTGTTATTACTACTATCAACACGATAAAAGCAAATTAATTTACATCTTTTATAAAATTGAGCAGAAGAAGAGCTGCACAATAAGAATTCATAGATTCATGCAGTCTCATAGCTTTGGAATAATTTAGGTTGGAAGGTACCTTGGGGTGTTATTTGATCTGACTCCAGTTGAAGCTGGGCCAAGTTTTAGAGACTTCTGCAGTCTGACTGGTGAATGTTGCATTCCTCAGGGGGGAGATGCATTGCTGCAGCCCTATGGGAGGCAGCAGATCTCTCCTCTTTGAATCTGACCAATCCTTTTAGCCTGTGATACATCCACAGAATGTGACCTGATTGATCCCTTCTGCCCTTTATAGACTTTTTCTGCATGTGAGGAGGAGGTAATTTCTGCCTTCAAGGATTGATACATATTAAGCATGTTACACAGGCAATTTTTCTTATTTTTTTCCCAAATAGTTATGTCTGGGATTTGAGAACATTGAAAATCAGGTGATTTGAGGCACTCTGTTCTCATAGTGCCCTTTAACACTGTGATCAAATAAATTTCCACTCACTAGAGGAGCGCAAGTAATCTATTTAGCAAAAAATTTAGGTTTACTCAGGTGGTTTTAAAATTTACTAGAGCGTCCTGTTGTGGAATAGTTGTTCTTAGCAATACAAATATTATAACAAAAAAAAAAGTATATTATTAATCAGGCAAAACTGTTCTGTTCTTAATTCAAATCACTCAGCGTTTGCTGTTTATATGCTCCACATTCTTTATGTTGAAGTGAGACAATGACAGCTACTTTTAGTGGCTCAATCTCAAATTTGTTTTTTAAACTATGGATTATGATATACCTTCTCCTTAAACTGTCAGTTAGCTAAAGACACATTGAAAAATATTTGTTAATTTTCCCAACTGAAGAAAGACATTTTTTCAATAAGAAAAATATATTTTCCAATTGTACAGGGAGAATATTGTATAATTAATGCCATTCTTACACATGCACTAGAGAATGTAAAATATATTGTAGTTATCATAGGGAAGGTTTGTTTATCAAATCAGATAAGATAATCTCCATGTTTCAAAATAAATTCATAAAGACAATAAAGAGCAGTAAATCTCAGTGAACAGTGGGAAAACATTTGTCCCAAAATAGTTGTTCCATTTCTGACTTCATTTCTGATCCCTAATTCTAAAGGGAAACTTGCAAAATAGCTTCAACAAATAAACCTTGGAACTAAAACTAGCAGCACCAAAGGATACAGCAATATTGAACTCAGTGGAAATACTGAGTTTATGACACATTATAATTTTCCTCACACCTCTCTCAGATCACCCTTAATTTTCCATAGGTAATAACTACCTTTCTGTCTCTCGCTGTTCCTCCAAAGCTAATGACTTATTCCCTTGCTAATATCTCTTCCTCTCCACGGGTGCTAACCATACTTGTCTCTCACATTATCTAGCTGATTTAACATAATTAAGTTAGATTCAAAGCAATTGTACTCAATTTGTATTTGTTTCTGTTTCAGTGTGAGTTCAGTTCAGTGTGTGAGTTTATTCCTTTAACTATACCAGCTGGGCTAATAAGTGGTATTACTTTTTCCTGTATCTTTGCCTTCTGCTTTCCAGCTAGTTACTTCTGATATTTTTCACATGTCATGGGGGAAAGGTGGCGAAAAGATGATCTACACTTACACATGAGCTACATAAATCTTCATTGATCCTGCCAAATCATCAGAATGTAAACACAGGGGAGTGCTACAAGATAAAAGATTTGGTAGCAATACTGGCTTGTGAAATTACTGTCCAAACTTTGTAGTTTGGACATTTTTGCCATTATAGTTGAATTTTTATATTACTAGATGACTGAAAATAACCCTTAAAAAAAAAAAAAAGCACCCTAGCCAGTGATACAGTTTACAGGGGAGCATGGCTGATAGAGATGAACTGTGGCTGGGGGGTGCAGATGAACAGATGAACAGCCAGGAAAGTTACCACTTCAGGCTGCCTGTATTGCTTTGAACCTGGTTCTTGCTGATCTGCAAACAACCATTTGTCCTCTGAGAGTTGCTTACAGTAAGATCTAGGAAAACCAGATTTTTAAAAAGCAGCATCACTTTTATAAGAACAGATCATCACTTTTATAAGAACTGATTTATGCTTTTTCCTTGGGTTTCACATCAAGTTGGTCACAGAAGTCTCCCTATGTCATTACTACTCTGTATCACTAGATGAAAAAAAATTAACCTTATGTTCCAGCACATAAATAAGTGGTGTTTCATTCACAGCCTTCTTATATTAACAATAATTTAGTTAAATGAATGTTTGATTTTATATTTTTCTATTTTTTGTATTGTTTTTCACACTGTACCATAACCTGACATGCTCTTTTCTGACTCCTTGTGAGCAAGACTATCCAACTTTATTTACCAGGCATTAAGTTTAAAACAAGACAACCCAAAGATTAATGAGATTACAGTAAAAGAATGGAAAGTTGAGGCTGTCAGAAGACTTAGAAGAGCATTTAGAAGGTGTCAGCAAGGAATGCAGGAATAAAGATCTATTACATAATTGTATTAAACAGAAACCTCACCGAGTCATGGGTATATCTCTGGTGCTATGGAAACTGTTTTCTGGGTAGTCATAGAATCAGTGCACTGAAGTGATTGCAAGCAGGGAAGGACGTGAAATACAATGTGAAACTTCTTTTTGAAATACGGATAAATGTCTAGACAGATAAAAATGAGTTTCAATAAATGAGGAATACATAGTAAAATATTTTGAGCTTTTTATAAACTTTTCTTGTTCCCCACTGAAATCAAAATAAAATTCATTATTTTTAAGAACTATCCAGTAGTCTGGCACTGACAATGAAATTACGGGATGTAGGAGACAAAGTTCAAAGGAGGTAGTAAAGCAGCTGAATGTGTTTGATCATGCATTCCAGTATTTCTAAAGAAATCTTTCTAAATTAGAAGTCAGCACAACTGATACATTTTATAGTAATCATGGGGAGGTATCTTGTGAATTAGTATTTTCATTGGAAAAGTTTATTACTTGAAAATTTTGCAGTTACCTGAATAATTACAAATAATGCATCTGAGTTAATGGGATGCACTTCTTGGGATTATATCAATGGAACATATAATTCAATTTCACAATTCAGAATTTGTCATTGTTTTCTTTAGTTTCAACCACAGAAAAGCTCCCCATAGTGAATCCTCAGCTTTGAAATGATCTCTGATTGATTTTATATTGGGTTTTTTTAATGAGATTTCCTGCATGTAACATTGCTTACAATTTTGAGTTGCTGCTTTGTGAATTATCTACATGTAGTCTATTCTGGTAGCGGCAATGGCTCTCAGTTTATGACCTGCTAATGGCTGTATGCATTCAAACAAAAAGACAGTTCCCAATTATATCTTAAAAAACAAACCAACCCACCTTTTCTTTCACAGTAGCGAGCTACAGGCAAGGTTAAAATACTTTGTTCACTGGGAAGGCATATGTCCAAAATTAAATATTTTTAAACTGGCACATAGGTGAAGAGACTGCCTTCATCAAAATTACTTATTCATCAGGTGTTCACTTGGATATGTGAACACAGTCCTGCAAAAATGACTACCACGGCTCTTCTCTCCTGTTCTCTTACCAGCTTAATGAGTTAATTGGCTTTGTCATGGCGTTTGAGGAGCACTGGGGGTGGGAGTGGAGGGCAATGTCAGAACTCCCCTTCAGCTGCCATGGGTTATTACATCAGGTCACCTTTCTCTCAGGACTGCAGCCTGAGGCTGGATGGCGTCATACCTTCTTAGACACTTGCAAACTTCTGTTGTTCTCTTGATTTTAAAACAAGGAATAATGTAGCTTCTGCATTGTACCCCAGTGCCAGGATGGGAAATTTTCAGCAGCAATACCATTTTCACATATTTTCTCCTCTCCCCCACTACACATTTCTATCCCTTCTTCAGTAGACTAGCTGTGCAGTTCTTCTGATGTCAGTATTTTGGGGTTTTTTTCATTGGGGCACAGAATTGGGAACTGTAAGGAACTATAAGGAAAATTAAATGTTTTCAATTTTGTATGTGTATAATTTTTTTTTTTTTTTCTCCTGCCAGTTCATTTTCCCCATGGTAAAAGGCTGGGAGAGAAAAATAGAAGGAACTGGAACAGCAGCTGATGGTGCTGCAGATTTCATGTTGTGAGACCACATCCTGAGCCAGTGCTGCATGCAGCTACTATCGCCCAGGCTGTCTGCTATTACGGGTGTCTCCCAGCTCTCATGTGTTCCTCTTCCACTCTCTCCCATTTGATTTTGTAGAGTCTGACAGAGACCTTGATGGGTGTTTTTTGTGCTCCCTTGATTCAAGTAATAATACAGAATTGCAGATAGATGACAGGGTTTGTCTGTGGCCGTCACACCTACATGAAAAGATCTCACGATTACAGTCAACGCTTGTATGGTGGGCAATTTATGCCTTTGTTCAGAGGACATATATTTTAAATGTTGGGGGTAAAATAAGCTATTGCAGACTTAATAGAAGCTTTACACAAAGGCCTCAGACTCAGCTTTTATTCATACCCTCTGTCAGTTCTAAAAACCCAGAATCTTTGGCAATACTGAATAGCCAGTTCACATCTCCTGTAACCGGTATTAAGCTATATCATTTGCAAGTTAATAAAGATAGAGTGCACATTTAAGACAGAATTTAATACCATGTATTTCATTAGGCATCTCACCTTCCTTATGGTGTGTTAAGGTGTTCCCGTTTATATGAAATCCCCGCAAGAGTCTGCCACAGGAACCTGTTGGTTGTGAACTCAGGAACACTTGCCAAAGAAGTGATAACTTTACTGTAGACAAATAAGGGAAAATCAAATGCACCAACTCCCCAATTATCTCACTTCTGGGTATGAGAAGACATTAATAAAATATTGTTTTTATTATCTGCTTTAGAACTGAAGTAGTAGAGATTGAAACAAATCTTGCATAGCATAGCAGTTGGAACTAGACAAGACAGGACTACTGCAGTGAATTCTAAGATATTTTGAAAAAAGAGTAATATATGATTAAATCTATTTGGTTGTCGTGGTTTAGCCCCACTCGGCAACTAAGCACCACGCAGCCGCTCGCTCACCCTCCCCCTCCCTGGTGGGATGGGGGAGAGAATCGGAAGGGCAAGAGTAAGAAAACCCATGGGTTGAGATAAGAACAGTTTAATAATTGAAATAAAATAATAATAATAGTAATAATAATGATAATAATAATAATTGTAATGAAAAGGAGAATGAGAGAGACAAACAAAACCCAGGGAAAAGAAAACAAGTGATGCAACCGCTCACCACCCGCCGACCGACACCCAGCCAGTCCCCGAGCAGCGATCGCTGCCCCCCGGCCAACTCCCCCCAGTTTATATACTGAGCATGACGTCATATGGTATGGAATAGCCCTTTGGTCAATTTGGATCAACTATCTTGGGCTGTGCCCCCTCCCAACTTCTTGTGCACCTGGCAGAGCATGGGAAGCTGAAAAAGAAAGTCCTTGACTAGTCTAAGCATTACTTAGCAACAACTAAAACATCAGTGTGTTATCAGCATTCTTCTCATGCTAAATCCAAAACACAGCACTATGCCAGCTACTAGGAAGAAAAGTAACTCTAACTCAGCTGAAACCAGGACATTGGTACTCTCATATGAGAAGATAATTGAAAATGATGAAAAATACCAATAACATAAACTATTACTGAGATACAGTATGGTTGTTTGAGTGGCGGATAGATAAAACAATTTCTGAAACAAAGTCAGTTCTAATTGTGCCAAAACCTTCAGCAGTTAAATAGGTATCATATAGGTAGTGTATAACTTAGTTTTACCACATATTATTTCTGTAAAAGTACATGTGAATTATGTTGCTTGAAAAAGAAATACATTTAATGTGTGGAGTGAACATTATGTCACTTAACACACAGGTTCTAAAAATGAAATAGAGTACTTTCTGATGTGTTGAATTTTTAACTACTTGTGCCACAGCTACTTGGTAGGCAAGAAAGCGCTGAGGGAAAAACAAATAGCTTGTTGTTCTCTGCTAGCAGTAAGGTTTCAAAGCCACCATGTTACTACGCTGTAGTTTCTTTTTTTCAGGATATTGTGTGAAATTAAACTGCTCATTTGCAACTCTGAAAACTGTTTTGGAACACTAATTCTGCTTCAGAAGGAGCAGTATTCTCTTTTATGGGATTTAGTATGAAGAAGTCTCTTCATAGGATTCTGCTCTATCCTTCTATGCACCCAGGCCTACTCATTCACTTGAAATTAACCCTTTATGACAAGATTAAGGGTGCTCAGTTTCCCTACGAACAGCAAGGAATTATGAGTCTGCAAAGGGAGCAAGTGGGGGGAGGTCTGTGTCTTTCTTCAAATGCCTTCAGAGCAAATGGAGTGGGGTGGGTATGGGTGTCTCTTCAGAGGCCTTCCTTCAGTTTGGCACTACTCTGAAATGGAATCTCTGAAGTGGGATCTCGAACTTCATATAAAAGAACATGCTTGTATTCAAAAGTCTGTATAGGCCCAGTATTATAAGAAATAGGAATCTGTGCAAAGCAACGGAACATGCATTTTTCCGTCAATAATTGAGAAAGGCAGAACATAATCAGGAAATTGCTTCAGAAGCTAAAAACGATTCAGTGATATAGCACGGGTTGTAAATGATTTACTTTAGATTTTTTGATATAACATTGCATTTCCATATGCCAAAAGAAATGTTTCCCCACATTATGTTATCCTGAATAACAGATTAGTGACTTCTTTATACATGGTGGTAATAGGATCTATTTCTTTGAGTGCTGCAATGTTACCTTCATGTAGATTTATGGAACTGTGCTTTTGTGCTTTCTGGAAGCTCTGCAAAAATCTATACTGAATTAAAGAACGTATTCTGAAACTTTCTGTTGTATTTGTAATTTACTCCAATGTCTTTCATGGAATTTTTTAGCTTCTATAATATTAGAATTCAGTACTATCACTAATCTCTAAATGTAAGTGAAGTTGGAAGATCAAAAGAAAGGGACTTTAACCTAAATGTTTTAGTTGAAGTTCTTTTAAGTCCTGTGGGAACTTTGCTTCAGTAAGCAGTGAAAAGGATGATAAGATTTGAACCTAAAATTTTTGAATACCTGGATATAAGGAAATAAGATGTATCTTAGGATAACCTAAGATTAGAGGGTTTCATTTTTTCATTGATTTTGCTGTAATGGTTTTTCAGCGTATGCAATTTATGCAGCAATTATCTAATAATGTTGGAGAATTAACTCCTAATTGAACAGTCATAAATAGTGATGCAAGGCATGGTAAAATAATAATTGTCTTACAGAGAGGTAATACCATCCTTTCTTTCACAATGCTGTGTGGTTACTACTTTTGATGCAGAAATATATGATATTTTCAGTACTTTTTGACAGTTTGACAGGCCATGTCCATGTCACACCTAGAAATGTTTACAATGATTCATTGAAAACTGCACATTTAAAATCCCTAAAACTTAACATCTTCTATGAATGAAAAGAATTTATAATTAGTCGTATGCTGTGCCTAAACAGCAGCTGATTCAAAAATATTAAATGTCATTTGCACAGTGACTATATGCTGTGTATTTGAGTATTACGCATTTTTCTTTACGCTGGTTGACCCTTTCTCCACTTACATTTAAACCATAACATGAAAGTAAGGATTAAAGTTAAAAAGTAGGAAGTGTTTGCTGTAACTTACAGGCCATTGCAATTTTTCAAGTGTATTAACCTCTGTGTGAGCTCTTTGCGGAATTCCTTCATCAGCATCCTTGATGATCTATTGATGAATTTTCCTGAACATTCACAAAGTGCTCAAGAATATTAATAAAAATTTAGCAGAATGTAAAATCCAACTGGGTAAGATGGTCTCTTTTATCCCATTAAAATCCAACTATTATTTTTATTTTGCAGTACATTTGGAAAAGTTCTTGTTTGTCAATGACAATTTTCATTTGTATTTTCCTTTCATAAGGATTAAATCTCCCCTAAGTAGATTAAAAATTAGGTACAGGTCATAAATTGCACATAATAACAAGCATATGACAATTTATAAATCTCTTTGTAAATGCCACTACTTTATATACACTCAAACACTTATTTACATAGATCTAAACTAATAAAGCAGAAGGCTTGACTATGCTTTCCACATTAATAGTCTCCCTGCACAACTCTGTAGATACATTAGCACAGTCTAAACCTAAGGAAAGAGCAAGTACAGAACCTTTGCACATATCTGTCTGGGCAGTGTTTATTACCAGACTCTGACATATCATTCTGTCTATGTGAATAATAGCAGAATATTAGATTTTCAGTGGAATGGCTACTAGACAAAAAGGTTGGGATTGGTTGATTTTGATGCCATGTGAAGCAATGTGCTACTTAGTCATATGGCATTGCTCATCAGTGTTGTTCTGATGCTCCTCTTAAGTTTTCCCCTTGACTGTTCCTGTGGTACTGATGGTTTGGCCAATTTTCCACCAGTTTTACAGTTCATTCATCCAGTCCACATGTCCTTTGTTTGGCTACCAGGATACAGTGGGAGACTACCCAAAAGCTTTGCTAAGATCAAGATAAATTACATCATCTGCTCTTCCTTCCATCTACAGAGCCAGTCATTTCATATAGAAACAATTACTTTAATCAGGTGTGATTTGCTAAAAATCACCTTTTTGTCCTCTTTGTCCTTTAGTTGGAATGTTAAATAATGTCAGCTACAAATGAGTCTAACACAATCTATTTGGAATATTAAGACAGAAATTTAATATTAAATCTTTCAACAGAGAAAACACTGCTTTGCAATGGAATAAATTGTGCTTACTGCTAGCTTTTGACATTTTAATGAGTTAGATTTAAATTTCCCTTCCACAGGAGCTGGGATTGGAGGAACAGATTACAAATGAATGAGAAGTGAAGTAATATGCTAATCATTAATGCTTGGTAATTATTAGATTAATAAAGTAGCCTCAGGGAAGCCCCTTGGTATTAAGATTTAAACTCAGTTTGGGGAGAATAACTGAGTGCACCATGGAACATCTGCACTTGAATTGAAATTAATTACCAGAAATATAGCAGATGAACAGCCACATTTTCCTACATAGGCTCAATTATTTTTTTAGCAATAAGTACAATAAAACTTCAGATTGATTGATATATCACATGATATAGTCAATATACTAGGAAAGTATATAGGAAGTCAAAGCTTACATATCTTGTATTCAAAATAAAAAGAAATTCAGGCAAATGAAGAATCGACAGGAACAGGAAGAATCAAATACAGTCTAAAAAAGTTATAACTGGAAACATTTCAGCAATAATTTTTACAGCGCTTTGGATCATTGTACTTTGGATAAATTAAAGGTTAGGCAACAATTCACAAAAAAACTCAAACAAATGAGCGATAGTCACTGTCTTTTTACTTTGAAAGTATCAGTAATACTGGTTACAGTGAGAGACTGAAATCTACTAAGAGGTCATTTAGCAAAAAAAATAGGGATCTTGCTCTGCCTCCCCCCCCCCCCCGCCATTAGCCATATATTAGATGTTAATGGTAAAGGAAAATGCTTTTCAACTCTGGTCATAAAGATTTCCACCATCGATATGAAAAGATATCTATTTTATTTAAATTTAATTGAGTACATTTAGATGCAAAAAGAACATATGACTTACATAAACAAATTTGGGAGAACAACTGTTTTATGGGCAAAAGGTTAAAAAAACGGACAGTAAATAGAAATGATATACTGTTCATATTTATTATGAGCTGAAATTGAAGCCCATGGTCACTTATTTTGATAATATCTTAATGTGAAATTTAACCCTAAAAGATACAGAACATTCAGTATGACTATATCATGGAAGAAATCATACCACATGAAATAACTTTATATCTTAAGAGTATTAGTCTCTGTAAGTGCCTTAGCTAGCTAACACTCCTGCAGTGGGCAGTGTAAGTAACTGTCTGTGTTTTGTTTCTGTAACTGTTTCTTTGCAGATGATTTTCATTTCAGACAAAGGTTTATTTCCATGCAATATTAACTGTGTTGGTTTATTGCTAGTATTTTAATAAGGTACATCATAAAACCAAAATTAGAAAAGGTGTTTCTTGTTTTAAAAGAAGTCACCTATGCTTAACTGCTGTGCAGCACAAAAGCTTGATGATATAAGCCAAACTTGTCTTATATGAAGATGTAAACATATTTTGAAATTTGATCATTATCTGCTGAGATATTAACGTACTTTAAAAATACTGTAGCATATGATAATCCTGTTTCAGGATAATCTTACAGTGATGCAGAATTCTGTTACTAGAGATGCAGTGAGCTGGTAAGATAGTGGCACATTCAATAACACTGCTAGAGAAATCAATTTATATTTCATGGGCCAAATTTCAGAAACTAAGTGCATAAACTCCATGTTATTTAAGTGTCATATTAGCTGTACACCTTCATGGTTTAATTGTATAGCAATCATTATTTTTACAGAATGTGGTGTATGGGATAGTAGTAACACAGAGGTAAACTGGGAGAAGGGATAACTAAAGCTCTAAGCGCATTGCCAGATGCAGTGCACGCTCTCAGGGTTACATGACTGGGAGATCTGCCATGCTGCTGCATACTGCTGCTCCACTCTTATTCCCAGTGAGTGCAGCTGTATCTGCCATAGATTATTTTTAAAATAGTTTACATTTGCGCATGTCTTGTGTTGTTCATTATAAACATCTCAAAAACAGAATGTAAGTGGTGATAGAATAATTTAGAACAGTTTGGGGGGAGGGAGGAAATAGCAGAATGGATTAATCCCTAGGAGAGAGGAAGAAAGTTCACAGAAAGATTTGGAACAGACTCTAGTGACGCTCCAAACTGTAAATCTTACCCTTATGGAAAACAACATTATGGTGCTGTTTTCTTATAAATAAAAAAAATCCTATTAATCAGCATGGTGTTTTTGTTATCAGAGTAAATCATCTCTTTCCCCTATTCCCTTACCTCTCCTGCTGCTGGGGTGTGAAAGGGATGCTTGAGTGTCTGTATCTGTGTGTTTGTGGGAGATCTAACTTTGCTATAACCTCTTTCACGTGATGGCAGCAGGAACAGCTTGTCCTAGATCTTCCAGTCAGTCTTAGGGACAACCTACCTCTCTCCTTGTCTCTCCCAGACTTTGTCCTTATTGGAATGAGTAACCCTCTTTGCCATCCATATTTGAGGGAAACCATCTGANCAGGAATTGTTATTAAGGATTATTGTAAGTATTTTAAAGGTTATTAAAATGTTAAGATAATTGTTCCTATTATATTTTGTGCCACAAAAGGTTATTATAATGGAACAGTCTTTTCCCTTGTTTTCAGAGCAATGAGTTCATTATTTTCTGACTTTAAAGAAAAA
>VYZW01013503.1:4065-15233 GCA_013401315.1 Balaeniceps rex
AAATACTAAAATCATTGTAAAAGAAAAAAAAACATAAGACCAAAAAGAAAAAAAAAAATAAGGCAATTATTTTAACCAATTTCCACCTTTTAGTTGTTGTATTTGAGAATTTTAGTATGCAGTTGACATTTCAGGTATTCCAATATGACCCTCTCAGTATATCTGCATGTAGCAGAAGATAAGTTCTTCAGTCAGATCAGTGCTTTCACACAAATATCCCCATGCTTCATAAAAGCAGCCCCAGCACTAGGTGGATTTTAGCAACACAGACTAGAGTCTGGAGGGCACAACAAACTAAATTGTGCATATTATAACCATTAACAAGAGAGCCCTTTATTATTTAGAGATTAAATGTGTCTGCTGGTGCATCTTCTTGAATAGACATTTCTTCCTAAAATGTGTTTCATACAACACAAGGCTTTCTGACTTACAAGGTAGGTACTGAATTTGTTACGGATGTCTATTTTCTGCCTGTTTTAGAAGAAACATACTGACTTTTCCTTTATCTGCATCATCCTGCTTCAAATGTCAGACACCTCTGAAGCATAAGGAAACAAGCTGTAGCTTTCTCAAATTCATTTAAATGTAGTCTTTAAAAAACAGCTGTCACCTCCACAGCCAGGACCTGAGCTGCTGCAGTTCTGTTTTCCCCTTTTGCAGGAAAAGCCCCTCATTCCCTCTCCTGCGACTGAACACTAGATCTGTTTTGGACTGTGCACTCATTTTACTGTCTTGGATTAAAACCAAAAAGCAGAAAATACAGTAAAATTTAGTAACAGTCTGATTCACACCCCTTCCCCAACTGTTTCACTGCCATCGCTTCTTTCAAGAGAGAGCTTTCTATTCCTCAGACTTTTGATGACGCTTTTACCCTTTTTTAAGGACTCACAATTTTGAGTCCCACCCAAAGAATGTTTGCTGTTAAGATGTTACAGGATATTTCTGAAATGGTTGCTATTCAACCATGTGAGAGCAAAGTGCATGTAGCTTTCTCTGTTGAGGGGAGAAGACTGGCTGAATTGCTCTAGAAGGGGCTTATTTCTCTTCACACAGCTGGACATGTTTTCCTTCAGTAGACTCAGGTTTTAAAAGAATCTGTTCCTTACATCTTCTTTTTGTACCCAGCAGTAGCTCTTTTCAATATATAAACCACTAGCCAACCTGACGGAAGAGCTCTACTCTTAATCTAAATGCTTCTGGTAGAAGAACTTCTAAATCCATCAGCAACTAACCACAATGTTTTTTGGGAGCACCTTCAAAATTTTGTAGAAAGAATTAAATGTTACCAGCGAACATCAGTTTCCTTGTAGCTGTAACTTGCATGTTACCCCAGGAAGTTCTAAAAAGATAGATATAGTTTGTGTTTAAATTAATGTTAAAATTTTCTATCTTTCTTTCTTGTTTTTTCTCCCTGGGACTATGCTCTGGACTACCCACCTACTATTCAGTTGCCTATGATGTAGATTTTCCCAGTTTCATTACTTTCACAAGCAGACCACATCAAATAATATACAATAACTCATATTTATTTCATGGCTGAAGAACAGCTGGCTAATCAAAACAAAAGACAAGCTCTCTACAGTATTAATGAAATTATATTTATAAAGCAAGTCTTTATACAGAGGTTGCCATCTATTATAATAATCTATTCTGTTCTCAGACCTAACAAACAATGTTCACTTGGCATTAGTCAGTATTTTTTTCACAGAATAACTTTTACCGAAGTTGGTGGTCCCTGTAAAATTTCAGGGAAAGGGCTATTTCCATTGTACACCAATTTCCGAAAGCCATCAGACTGTGATTTATCTTTTTGGGTTTAAGCCTCGTGAATCATGAATACTGCTGAGCTAAAGATTTTTCTTTAAGTGTTTTTGTTTCTATTGCCCACTAGTGCTCTTCCTAAAAATTGCCACTTGCAGTGGCTCTCTAGCTTTTTTTAAGGTTGTTTCCCTTAAGAACTGCACCATAATCTGAGACTGAACTGTTCAAAACTGCCAAAATTGATTTTTTCCTGATTCAGAGTAAGCCCTTTGCTTTTTATACACGCCTTTCTATCTGACATTTACCCATACTTTTTTCGTCCTGCTGACACACACAGAACAATGTGTTGATTTTCTGGGATCTCATTTATGAGTTCCCTTAAATAATCACCCACTGGATGGTTCAAGTCTCCCTTATGATCCATGAATGTCTCATCACCTGTCAAGGTATTGGCAAAGATCTTGCATTTCTATAAAAAAGTGCTAAGTGATTGTAAGCAGGGGTGAAATGGGCTATGAAAATGTTTTTATTACTAATGTGTAACTGGTTTTGGCATGCTTCGAAAGCAGGCAAACCATTTCATCACATCTACGATTGCATAATGAACCCTGGTAATTACTGGGAAGGAGAACACTAAAGTCATTTACTGGGATCAATGACAGTCCTAAAAAAGAAAAGGCTTACTCTTTGGCCACATTTACTACATGAAGAATTTTAGAACAATTTAGTAATCTGGCACTTAGTGAGGCTCACTGATTAAATTGTTTGATTAAATTCATCTGCCATTCTGACCATGCAAGTGGAAAGAGATGCTGCACACATTAACGCTGTCAATTCCCAAAATAACTGCGGGAAGGCAATATGTCATAAAAAGTTTTGAGATACCCAATATAATATTCTCTGCTTTTGCTTACAGAAAGGAATGGAGTACCAAAAAAATAGGAATAGATGTCATCACCAGCTTTAACTCTGTAGCACAAAAGGATATAATTACTCCTCTTTGCAGATAGTACGTAACTGGGCACTAAGGGTAGTGACAGCCAAGTCTTTTTTAGAGAAATCCCCAATCTCCCACCCCAATTCAAGCCGTGCTGTTCTGCTTGTGCTCCCAGTGGGTTCTACTGGCACATTCTCATCTTTTGAGATAATTGGCCTTTTTCTGTGTCTTGTAATAAAGAAAAGCATTATCCCACAACACTTTAAAGTTTTCACTCTGTTTTAGAGTAAGAGGAGACAGAACCATGGAAAAAATAAATATTAAATTGAAATTCTGTGGATTTCGTGTCTATTTACAGTGTGACCATCTAAAAAGAAGGACTTGCTTTCAATTCCTCACCCTGAAACTCATAACATATCTTAATATTCTTTGTCTGCAATACACAATAGCCACTGAATAGATGAACACCTGTCTGCTATTCCTGCTTTGAGGAGGAAGTACTATGATGCTCTAAGAACGTAAAACTGTAAATAGCTGTGCAGACAGATGCCTGGGTCATGCACTGAAAAGGATTGTGATGTCATCTGAACAATATAAATTTCCACTCCCTTCTTTTTACAAAGTACTTGTATACTAAAAGGCCAGCTCTTAGGTAAGTCAGAAGTCTTATTTCAACACATTCAAGAAATGAAAAAAAGAAACTTTTTCTCCCAGGCACATTGATGTCAACGCTATAGCACCTCAGATTCTTTCCAAGCACACTGAGAGCAGCTCCACAGTACCTCAAGACTAGGTAAAGGACCAACCTAACACTGGGGTTTTTTTCCCCCTTTCAGTCTTTCATACACAGTAACAACCCATTTACCTCTGAAATCTCAGCAGTGAAACCTCAACAGAGGTTCACAGGTGGAATTCGGAGTTTCTAAACAGAGCACTAGAAGCTCTACTTCTCTGCATGCTAGATCTTCTGACAGGTAAAATAATTCAGCAGCTTTCCAGCAACGAAGCAGCCAGGTGAACTCTGACAGCGTGCACTACAAAGGTGTACATCTCTGGAGCTGCAGGTCCCTGAAGGCCAAAGGTCTTCATAAAGGCCAAAATGTGTTGCCTGTCTTCTGCACACAATCAAGTCATCAAGAATATTCTTTTCTACTGAAGTGCATCAAAGAATTCATCCCCATGAGCTATCAGTGCTCCTAACACTTCCCTTCACAGGTATGACTGCTTGCTCCATAAGTAAAATGACAAAACCCTTAATCTGGTTATCAGACACTTAAACTCCTGTGTGTAACCTAAACAAACTACAGACAAGGCATGTCTGAAGCACCTCTCAATGCTTATATGTGCTGTGTTCAAACATACGGCACTAGCCTCTGCACACGTGGTTACGGCTACAGAGTTTTGTGTGTCTGGCATGACTTTTGAGCTCATTTTACTCCAAACAATTTTTTTCACATCCGGACCTCTATAATTAAGGTTATCATGTACCTAACTGAAACAAGTCTTGGGGGTATAAAAAGATTCCCCTTTTAGAGAACCATTGCTCAGAACCCTGCTCACTGCAGGGAGGTTGAACTAGATGACCTTTAAAGGTCCCTTCCAACCCAAACTATTTTATGATAATATGATTGTAGTGTTTGATCTGAGAATATTTTGTAAATGTAGCTATAGTGCTGATTGCTAACTTTTTTGTCTGACTACTCCAGTGTCTCCTTGTTCTGATCCGGTCTAAGGGAGACCCGAGCCGGGGAGATTCGTTGTGATACCCAGAGTGAGATTAAGCCACAAACGAGGTCAGATGCCACCAACCAAAGCGATTTATTGGTAACTCACTTGAACAAGAAGATTTCTTTATCATCAGGAGAGAAAGCAGTGATAGCAGAGGGAGGAAGAATAGAAAAGAGGCAAATCTAGCAAGCAGTCGGGATAGAGTTGCAAGAAATAGTCACCACCGTGGTTCCAGCGGCGTCCCACTGGTCCACAGTCTTCGAGGTCCCGTGGTCGGTGGGGATCCTGCCTGCTGCTTGAGCACACGGTCTTTTATAGGGCACCGGGGGGGCTGTCTCCCAGGCAACAGCACGTGCCGCACGTGCCGCATGTGTTGCATGCGCCTGGTCCCGGTGTGCTGGTCCCGTGGAGTGCACGCGACTACCACGTGATCGTGGACTGCGCGTGCCCCGGTGGGTTGCCATGGCTGCTCGTTGGTCAGGCACATCCCCCACAGCGACGCGGCCGTCCCTCGACTCCGGTCGACACTGGTTTCAGGTGGCGGTGCGTTCCCTGCCTGTCAGGAAGCCTGGCGATGAGCTCACCCAGACTGATTGCAAACAAGCTTTGAGACAGTCAGTGAAACTTATGCCCCCTTCCACTCCTGCAGGTTTTTTGCTGCTGGTGGTATTTCTGCATCCGTGGGTATCCCAACAGAAAGAGACAGGACAGCACAGAAAGCACAGCTCACTAAAAATGGTATCTGGATCTGCTATGTGCTGCCTCTTTTTGTGGATGAACATGCTAGAGGGGGCAAGATTTACATCTATGCCACCTCAACTACAAACAGATGTAATTTCAGATTGAGTTGAATTCCTTTATTCTTTTAAAGCAACTTATTGATCCAGTTGAAGAAAACCATGTCAGAAAATCCCCTTTCATTTATTTTCAATGAAAAGGCCAGTCAAACTATCAAACAGTAAATATCACTGTAGAAAATAACCTTGCAATCATTCATTTCACTAACAAATTGCTGTATCATTATGTCTAGGGCTTCAGAAAGCAGTCAGCTCAGTGCATGCCTCATACCGACAAAGCAAAATCCTTCCAAATAGATCCCACCTCTTGCCCCAAACGACAGTGTGCTCAATCCCTCCTCCACCAGCACCCACGATAGGGCCGCTCTTCACCTTCAACCTCACCAAGGTTTTCTGTCTCCAGATCTCCCCTGGGGAGATTTTCAGAGCATTCCCTCCTCAGCTTCCCCCAGGACACATTATGCTAACATGTCATCTTCAGAGCCTTTCCTACTGAGGGCGGGGGGTGTTGGTCAACAAATTCCCCTTAGCTTTTCTTACCCTCTCAGACAAGCTCCTATTCTTTTATTTTTTCTAGAAAAGAGTTTGCCTCCTGAGGCCCTCACCAACAGTATTTACTCTGTTTAAAAGATGAATCAAGTCAATTTGAAGCTTCTAGACTTGCTGGTGTTTAACACTTTTAGTTATATACCTGCCTGAAGTTAGTATTTCGCCTAGAATTTTCTTTTTCATTTCCTGTCCTTTGCCCATCTTTGCATATCTTTTGCACAAAGCACGAGCTGTACAGTCTGGTTTGCAGAGGCTTTACTGCTATTATGAATAAGGTTCAATGGCCCTGATCGTTTCTTCTTTTTTCTTCAAATTCTTATCAGGGTATATCTCAACAAATATTACAGCAAATATCATGCTGTATATAACCTTTTATTTAGCAGTAGCTGCTAAGCTGGGAGTCCTGGGAATCTTATCCTCAGCCCTGAAATGTGTGCTTAGAAACTGGAAATCCTGAAAACCTTAGCACACACATGCAAAAATATCTACTGTTTATCAAGTTCTGAAGTATCTTAAAAATGAAAGCCCGAAATAAAGCACATCTAAAAAGTATTTACTTCAACTCTTTTATACATTTGTCCACAAAACTTGAGACTTTTCCCTTTCTGAGGTCTCATTTTATTTCTTTCCAGCTTCTCAGCACCCTGAGGGGGGTCTGTTTTTGCCAGAACTGTTATTATTACATAACTAAAATAGATTTGTAAATGGTAAGATGTACAATATGGTTAGAGGTTTTTTTGAATATGTATGGATTTTTATAACATCCAGAGCTAACTGAGATAAAATAGCAGAGAAAGCAAACAAATAAAATGTAGTATTAGCACACGGTCTACAGACACGCAACCTCCATCACAGAGATTCCTGCAAGTTCTTAGAAATTTTTCTTTCTACTCTGGCCTTAGTTACAGGTGGTCCCTGGCATTCCAGAAAAACCTCTGTGTTTTTTGATTAATGAGCAAATAAAATGTTCATACGGAGTCATATATGAGAAATACAATAAATGACACTGATACTTCCAAGGTGCATACTTTTCTGGAGAAAAATATTACAAAGTATTAATTGTAGTATTGCTGAGGGCAATCTTACCTTGCCTCATGAATTACTTAAGGATTCTAGTATTCCACCGTTAGAGAGAAAAGCCTTAAAGTGAGATATAATCACTGATTAGTGAAGGTAGGTATATACAATTTTTCCATCTGAACACATATAAATGCAATTGTAAAAGTAGTTATAATCAGTACTCCAGTTTTGCAGCAGCCAATTTGGGGGATTTCCAGACAGAAGAAAATAGGTAAATTTAAAGGAGGAGTTTTCCTATTCTTCAGCAGAAAGGTTACTTTAAATCAAGTCCCAGTGCAGTGTGAAAATGTGAAAAGTCCCAGAAACATTCTGTGAACTGACGGTGGAGATGACCACCATCCCCCATCACCTCTGCAAGCATATTTTACTATGAAACTCGCAGCTTTTTCCTTCTTTGTAATAGCAAATACATTTCTCAAAATACATGGTTCTATACTTAAAGGATATTTCTGTGTTACTCTGAAATGCAGAAGAGTAATTTAGGGTTTTTTCTTCCAGCCAAGGACTAGAAATGTAATGTCTTTAAAAAGAGAACAGGGACTCACAAAATCACAGGCTGCCAGAATCTCTGGTAGAAGAAAAAACCTTCATCTATAGCTGTAATCTCAATATATTTGTGGCAGAAGTAGTAATAGCTGACGACTCCCTGAAAAGTAATACTATTAGATAGAAGAAGTTGTTATCTCATGATTCTCCCTGTGCTCCAAACCCACATTCAGAGAATCTTTTGTTTCCTTCTCATGACATTTTACAGACTTTTTTTGTCTGTTTCTTTATGTTTTATGCCATTTTGAAAGTTCAGGGTCACAAGACTATGCCCTAAGACGCAGCTTTAGCCCACATCTCTTGTGTGCATGCATGTGTGTGTGTCTTTACCTGAAGAGGCATCATTACAGTAGATAGCTTCTTCCATATTTCACAGAATCCCTCTGGTTGGAAGGGACCTCAGGAGGTCTTCTGTCCAGCCTCCTGATCAAATCAAGGTTAACACTGAAATTAGACCAGGTTGCTCAGTGTTTTATTCAGTTGGGGTCCAAAAACAATGTGCTTGCACTCTCCCCTTTTCAGTTGTTGTAAGGCTTCAACTTGGGGTGGCTTCTGAAAACTTGAACGGGAATTAAATCCATGCAGATTCACATCTAGCACAGTTTAAATTCTATGCCTTTACTACTTGTCTACCCGGTATACAACTTTTAAAATTTAATTTAACGTACCTAATACCTACACAGACAGGAACCAGTTACAAAAGGACAGATACACATTTTCAGCTTATTTTATTGCAGAAGTTAGGTTTCATTACATGAGTCATATATTTGCTTCTTTAGCACTTCCACGTTTTTCTTTCAAATAAATGCTTTTCAAAGAAGTAGATTATAATCTCTGTTACATAGAATTCATTCTTCATACTGTGTTAAGGGTTCATCAGTCTGCTCAATTACGTTAATTAAAAATCATGATGTAAGACTTCAGATTCTTCCATGGCTTTTAAGTAAGCACCACGGCAGGTTTTTTTAACTAAACAAAGAGTCTGTCACAAACAAAGACTCCTATCCCAGAGCTACAATAACATTAAGAACAGTTTGCAGGTTTAGTTCAGCATAGGAAAACCATAGGTTTTGTTCCAGGTTTTCTTGGTGATGTGCAAGTTATGCAACCAAAAATTTACTGGCCCAGGGCATCTGTCCCACAATCATTAAGACACAGTTAAATAAGGTGTGTGTGACAAGGATTTTCTGGAAATATTTCATAGCTAGGAAATGCAAACACCCGATAGCTTTTGAAGTACTTGAAATGGCTTTTGTTCCCTGTCCTCGGTGCAACAGACCTTGTTTTGTGAACCTTTAGCAAACATAGTATTTGAGGGCCTCTCAATCTCTAATATAACTTCTATCACTACAAACGTTATCTGCACTTCACAGGTAGGCCAGGTGCAAAGGCATATAGTAATTTGCCTAATGAAGCTGCTAAACAGAGACTTGAAAGGAGATCTCCTAAGTCATAACCATTATTTGACTTCCTTTCTCACTGTCATGGTAGATTTTATAATTTCACTGCCACACTAAACCCAACATGCACCTCTGGCAATATCAACCATTTCACTTGGCCTGATAATCGGGATGTACTCAAGGAACTGTTTGGTGCATGCATTTGTCACTAGCACCTGCATTTTTGTCCATCTATATAGCAAGCTCCTTGTAAGTTCACTGTGGAAAAGTTCCCCATCTTTCCTCTCCTTCCCCTGCTTTTGGTTAGCAAAATAATCACAGCACGTAATCTGACAGCAGATGATTAATGCAGGAAAGGGCAGATTGTCTTTCACAGATCCGTAGCTAATAAATCCACTTATGCTTTTCCCCTTGCTTTGACCAATCAGTTTAAAATTCATGAGCTTGAGCCATACCACTTCTGAGGGCAGTCTCAGCCCAAATTAGAGTGCCATCCATCCTCAGCCAAAAATAGAAAGTCTACTCAATACTCAAAGTCACAGTCTCCACAGTGACCAAAATACAGGGTTGTCTTGTTACACCACCAGCACAAGAGGAGTTGATGGGGCCCAAACACAAAGTCACATTGTCCTATTTGCCCCGCAACCATAAACTTTAATGTAAGCCTCATTGCAAGATTCAGCAGTGGAAGGCATTTAGCATAAACTACTAATGTTCATAAAGTTCTCTGAAATCTTTAATTCCAACCATAGCATTTCTTTCCATGGCATGTGAGGGTTTCAGACCTTAAGACAGTAGGTGGAATAAGTAGGGCAGTGTTGCTGTGACTGCGCAATCATTGCTGAATCTTCTGCAGCATCTCTTTCCCCAGATCCTATTTAATTGAGACAAAGGTCATACTCTCATGTCAAATTAATGAAAGATAATACAGTTAGTTTTCCTTAGAGACATATCACTTCTTAGCAGAAAGCTTCAGTGAAACAATGGCTTGCAAGCTCCTGAGGATACAGTTCTCATCTTGTGCCTTTTAACTGTCAGTCACACCTACAGCACTCTTGAAACAAAGATGCAGTTGGATGGTTCACCTGGGTGAGCTGTTCATTCAAAACCCACATCAAGAGGAGATAGATTCATCCCAAGGTCTCACAAAGGTCACAGATCTCATGCTGACTCCTGTCTGTCTCTCCATTTCATTCTTCAAACTAGTAACACTGCTGCCACAGAAGAGCTAATGAATGGGAGTCCGTGGTTCTTGTCTCCTGCCTCCCTTTATCCAGTAAAAAAGGGGGGTAGCTGCAGGGGTTCCCGCTTTCTGAGTCTATGTGAATGAGTCACGAGCTGCAAGGAGAAATCAGCTCAGTATTGACGACTCTTAGCTCCCACTGGACTTGTCCCTGGAATATATAACCAATGCAGATGTTAGCAGGATGAAAATTCACTTGGAATGAAAGCCAGTGTAAAAAGCTCTGGTTCAATGCCCTGGCAAGGCTGGGGAGAGAAGAGCTTTCACCACATCCTGCCTGTCTTTAGACAGATGTAGCTACTTCTCGCTTCCCATGAAAACTACCCTGACAGCGGTATCTGAAGAGCTTTGCAACAAGCTTGTTGCAAAGTGCAGCTCTCCCTGCATCCCTTGCTTACAGTCAAATGTCCTAATTCTTGCACCTGATTTCACTTCCCACCGAGAGTGTTGTGCCTCTCGCATGCTGCCATACATTTAAAACATCATTCTGGAGCTCATCTCCCACCCTGCTTTTCTCTCTCCTCCCCCAGACTCTTTTTGAACTGATCTCTTGTCAAGTGTCTTGTCTTATATTTGTCTTGCCTGTCTTAAAATACAAGCTCCTTGGGGCAGGCAACATGTCTCTTTCTATGTGTCTAAAATGTGTGCAATTTGATCCCACTCTATAAATGTTTTAGAATAACTATAGTACCAGAGGTTTATTGCACATCTCAAGTGTCAGGCCAAATAAAAGATGAACATTTTACACTCTAAATATTAGCTGTCAGAGTCTTCTATTTGTAGCATAATTGAAAGACATTATTGTAATTGGTTAGCAAAGCCACCAAAGTTTCAGCACAGGCCTTTGCAAAATGAAAATGAATGAAGCAGCTATGGAAATGACATCTTAATAAGAATAATGAAATTCAAACCCCTAGTGCAAGTACAGTGTATAACTCATTACATGGAGATTAGATGAGATATAAATACCTCAAGGATATAAGATTATTGATCTGACATGTTATCTGGTTTTGTAACCACAAAATGGCAAACAGCAGGCATCTAGACACTGCACAGTGCCTAACTACAGCTTTTTCATGGAGGGTGAGAAAAGAATTTAACAACCTGCACTGTCGGGCAACATCTTA
>VYZW01013503.1:17422-28643 GCA_013401315.1 Balaeniceps rex
CCCGCTTAAGCCACGTGCAATTTATACAGATTTCATTAATGTCTGAGTCATTACATTTGTTCAGCAGTTAATGGGAAATATTAAGTGTACTGGAATAAATAAGGCTAAGTGGAAGAGGCCTTAATGTTTGGCTTTCAGTAACCTCTCCTGTCCAGCCACAAGCCCTCACTTTTCGCATGATACGGTCTGCACATATTCTAGAGAACGAGCTGCAGGGAAAGAAGGCTTGAATAGGAAGACACCAGGGGCACNGTATCAGAAGGCAAGAAATAGGAATATTTCTGGTTTTTAAAGTCTTTTAGGTATAACCTGACTGAGCACCATGCACCAGGAGCCGTTTCAGCAAAGCTACTTGTCAGCTCCACTCCTGGCTGCTCCAAAATTTACTTTGCTGCTATATTACCCTCATATCTAATTAAGATAATCTGAAGAAAGTGAGGCATTGGGAGGNTAAACCCTTTGATCTCAAGGGCTGAGTCTCCTTTACTCATAACAACCTTACTAGTAGATTTCTAACCATAAAGTGATTACAGGAATGAATGAATTCTTTGGAAGGAAAAATTGCACCAGGTTACACAGGTTGCTCTAAAGACACTTAAAGAGAAGAAAGGGAATATTATATTTTCTTGAAGTCTTTCTAACTTTGCTCCAATGCTCAGGTGTTGTGCAATATCCTTCCACAATGACTGGAGAAGTGCTTAACATTGTAGGAGGGAACAGCCTGCTAAAGTGCGGTCTACCTTTAGACATGCATCCTGAGGTTTCTGTTTGCGTGATCTACTGCTTACCAACACAAATGTTACCCAGGTGATCCCCCTCCATCTCTTGCAGAACTCCTCTTTATACTGTGCATTTTAGGCTGTACCNGGTTTTTAAAGTCTTTTAGGTATAACCTGACTGAGCACCATGCACCAGGAGCCGTTTCAGCAAAGCTACTTGTCAGCTCCACTCCTGGCTGCTCCAAAATTTACTTTGCTGCTATATTACCCTCATATCTAATTAAGATAATCTGAAGAAAGTGAGGCATTGGGAGGAATGAAGACTTCAGAAAATATAATTGCCTTCAGAATAAAAAGATTCCCTTGTGAATTCAGCTTTGTCTATCTGGTTTAAATGTCATAGCGTTTTCCTCTCATCCCGCTCACCCCACTCTCAGCTTCCAAGGTCACAAACTGTTTGAATGAGCAGCACATGTTGACATGGAACCATGTTGGACCTGGTTTTATATCTTTGCCTCATTCCCACAAATGTTTTTCTATCATTGCTCCATCTGACACTTCTAAGGTATCAGATTCAAACAGTGGGCTCACTTAAAACACCCCGCGTCACTGGCAGGAAAGACCAGAGAAGCTGGCATGCCCCCTTTGAATTCCAGTCTTTTGCCTCTCAATATAACAGATAATGAAAATAATTAAAACCTAACTGGTTTTTTTGTCATCCAGCATTCTTAGTGCAGATCACCAGAACAGCGATGTAGCTGCTTGGAGTGCTTCCAGACTTATTCTTGTATTTCTACTATTAAGCAAATATGGCTCATAACCAGCCGCTCTCTGGGCTGTTGAGGCCCATCTTGCACATAGACAGATTGTTGTCTGCATCCAGTCAATGATACCACAACTCTGGTACCAGCATCTCAGTCCCTTGAACCATCTGTTTCTGCAGAACATGTTACATGCTGGAATGTGCGTGTTCAATAACATGTCCGTGACAGAGCATTTTCTCCAGTTACGCTATTCGTGATTGCTTCCCAGCTTGAAGCAGAGGGAATTGATACTGCTTTTAAATGTCTTAACTACAGATGAACAGATACTCTGTAAGATTTTTTTCCAAGCAGCCCCAGCCACTGAATTTCTCCTGCAACAACTTAAATGGCTTCTTCAGCATCTGCTGTTTAGTATCAGTGTTATCCACCCTATTTTTCATTTTGTTTGGCTCGACCATAACAGAATTCTCAATCCCTGTTCCAGTTTGATTTAATCTTCTCTGAATGTGGGAAGGGAGTCAGAAACTTGTACGGGCATCCACATAAAAATTCTCGCCAGTACCTTTTGTAATGGCACTAATACTTTCCTTCTTCTATTGGAAATACGTTGAGAAATATCACTGCTAGCTTAGCTATTCTGACGTTTGATCATGAGTTTACTTCGATATGTTTCTTTTTGCTTCTGGTCATGTGCTCATCTTGAGGATATTCCAGTTAAAAATGTTATGCTAATATATTCCTACAGAGGTTGTTTCATCAGCAAACTCCTTACACTTTTGACATAGCTATTAATTAAATATCAAACAAGGTTGTCTACAAGACCAATCTGTGAGGAAATCTGATAATTATCTACATCCAATATGTTGGTTCTTCTTCAGTTCAAATTCTGTTGCCATCACAAAACAAAAAAAGCAGAACCCCAAACACTCTGTTACAAAAAAAACCCCACTAGGTTAGAACAGCATGAGATATTTTATCCCATTTCCAACTTCTCTACATGTATTTAATCATGCTTTCTGTTAATATTTTTCCTAACAGGCTGTATCTATTGCTCATACAGCATTTTCCCCCTCTTTAATTCTATTATTTTTTGCCTTTTCTGGTGTTTGACTTGAAACACAGGCTACAAGTCTTCAGCACATATTACTACACTCTCCCAACTAAAGCATTTTATGCTCTTGAGTTTTGTATTTAACTCACTGTAATTTTTTCCACTTTCATCTTTTCACCCTTACTAATCTTTGTACCCTTAATATCAATACTGCCGTCATTATTATTATCAAAAACCTGTAACAAAGAATTTGTTTGGTTTGAGGTGTATCTAAATTACTATCTCAATCTCATCCTCATTGAAGAACAGTTCGAGTTTTCTGTCTTCTGATTTTCTCTAAATGTTTTAAGAACCTGTTGCTGCCCTGTGCAATACCTAACTCAGCTTGACCTCTTAAATTCCCCTTTTTTCCTACACTTACCATCTTGTTTTGCTGATTGATGCTTTTTTCACTCCTTATTTGCAGATACATCTCACTTTTTTGCTTGAACACACTCCAAATCCACACTTACCTATATTCTCATTTCTTCTCATCCAAATCTGTTTTTTGTTCCTTGACAAAGAATATCTAAAATTCAGCTCTAAAATACACCACAGAATAGTTGCGCTGATGACCATTTTAGCTGACAACTAGGTCTGAGCCCTATTTTCCATGCCTGAAAATCAGAACCACTATTGCTTACACTACAAAGGCAGATTCTCTGCCCACCTACAGAGATCCCTACTTTGTGTAAAGGAAGAGGTTACCTAAGACAAGCAGGCTATTTTTTGTATTTCTGCAATAAATGTAGCTCAGCTTTTCCTGTGCAGATCTCAAAGACTTCCTCAATACAGTTCTTGTGATGTAGGCAGACTTTATATCTTCCATCTTCTTTCCAGATGCAGCTATCCCTATGTCACTCTCTTTTATACTTGTGTTTATCATTTTCTAAAGGTCCCTCCCGGGACATAGTGATATAGTCAATTTTGTATTATACATCTATAAACCAACCTCAGATATTCCAAGGAAAGTTCCAGGCTTTTTGTTTTAAAACATTTCTTAACCTTTCTTCCCCCTTAAATTGCTATGCAGCAAGAAAAGTCAATACTAGGGGCTGTCATCTTTTTAATTATGTAAATGAAGATTTTCTGGATGAGTTATATGCAGTAATGTCTTAGGATGGGAATATCCATTGCTGGAGGGCTAATTCCATTCTTTACACTCAGGCTGGTCAGTACAACCTTCACAGATACTACTTTTAATTCTCACAAGCTTCTTCTTGAAAGTGGGTATTAATAGGCCCTTTCACCTGTAAGAGATGGTCCAGATAATGAAGATGTGTGGGTAATTATGATAGAAGTCCAACCACTGTGCTTAGGGTAATGCAGTGGGATTTGCTAGTTATTCTGCCTTAAGGAACACTTTAGATTCCTTTTAATTTTTAATATTACTTTCAAATCCCCTTCAAAGTTGTTTCTAATAATCCTTCTGAAAACTTTTAGCTGCAACCTGCATGCTTTACCACTTGGCAGTAGACTACAGATACATGTCTCCAACTGCTGAGTTGCTGTGATTAGTGTTAGAAACTTACACCAGGCTGTGTGCCTTCATTCATCACTGTAAGCTTGTGAATGACAAGTTGTATACTCTTAGTTAATGGTAGCAGCTGAGGACCATAATTTCTACTAAGTACAAAATGAGTGTTAATGTTTAGAGACTGAACAACTCCAGGTTCCTGCCAACCTTTGGAACAAACAAATGCAATCCAGACCTACTCTTCTCATTTCTGTCTATCACCATCCATGCATTGGGTATATATTTCTTTCAAGGCAAAAGAAATGATCCCAAAGCCAAAAATTCAAAGCATGGGCACTAATTTCCTCAGTTCTGGATCCCAGTCAAATCAAACTGTGAAAGGGTACCTCTACCTTTTGGAAGTAACCCATGATGTCAGACTGCCAACATCCAAGATGGCAGAAATCTTACCAAAGAATTAATGCCTTTTTAGATTACATGTATTTAGACTCTATGTCATGTGAATAGTCTAAAAATATGGGGTTTTCTCTAGCTTTGCTTTACTACATAAGTCAAGAAAACTCAAGACATCAACTCCTGTTTTCACCTAACAATTTGTTACAATCACTAAGGTTATCATCCAATTCTTGGAAACACTTCTGATCTTGCATACAAGGTAAGCCACAAAAATGGCAAAACATACTTATCTCACTCTTTCTCCACTACATCACAGCTCAGCATTCAAATATGCTTCCCAAGGGTGGCATGTAATTATCCTCCAATGCCAGAAATAGTGTTCTTTCTGATCAAAAGTAAGGGGAAGAAACATACCAGTTACAACAATATATGACATTATCACTTGAAAACCATCTGAATGGCTCTTCTAGTGATGTTTGCATCTGCCCGTGCTGCCTGCTCTAGGTTTAATGCAGCCTGTGGCGAACTGGTTAAAAGAAGGGGAGAATAAAGCACTTGAAGAGAATGAAATTACAACACACAGGCTTTCTATGACTAGAATAGGAAATCCATTCGCACAGTTTATGATTTCTGTGTGAAATACTGAACTTCCTAGTGATGCGAAGCTCTTAATCTGCAAGTTGTTTTTTGGGAGCAGGTGTTCTAAGTGACAGAACAATGTGAAGAAATCAGCATCGCTCCTGGGAAAAAAAAGGCACTGTGAGCTCCAGACCAGTGGGGTATGCATGGGCATCAAGCAGGCCTGGACCCTGGAGCAGTGCCTGAATCTAGTTCTGGAGGATATCGTCCACTCAGCAGGTTCAATGGCTGAATCCCTTGCCACTGTGGTCACTTGAGAGGGCAAACTGACCATACTTCAAAACCTTGTATTAGCTTGCAAGATTACAAAAAGGCCATCTTTTTGTCCTGTGGGATCCTGCTTCATGGTATAAATAGAGAAAATTTCTTCTTTCCTTCATTAAAAGCCATGGTACTGAGCTAGAGCAATTAAAAATAAAGAGAGTGTTCAAAAGGAAAAAAGCAGTTCCTCCAGGTTTCTCTGCTCTAATACAGAATAGCAGCTTCAGAGGCACAAGGAACCAAATAAGTCATTTGGGAACACCTTGGTTTGTAAGCACGTATGCAGGGAGTGAAGTGTTAGGAAAACCAAGAATAAATCCAAGTGCTGCATTGTGCAGAGAAGTCATCTGATCCTCCCAAATTCTCTTCTTGCTTATGTTTTGAGGGGTGCGTGGCCAAGGCTTCTATCAATCACCCATGTAACAGCAAATAAAATGAAAAACCTGTGTGAATAATTGTTATAGAACATGTAGGAGATTTGGGGGAAAAAATAAGAACCAGAGATGTTCTAAGGAAAAAAAAATGATATTTAAAATGCCAGCCTCCTGTGAGCTCCTCTGCTTCCTGTTGCTTTTTTTGCCACTCGGCTCCCACCGTGGACTGCTGCTGCCATCTACTGCCACCTGCACTGCCAGGAGCTGCGCTCCCCTACTGGATCCTAGCAATGGGACTGGGGCTCAGAGGGGATGTCAGGACATGAAATACTTTTGGACAATAAAGGAAAAAGTTTCCAAGGAAAGAAAGGGAGAAAGCGTCACAGCCGAGATTAAAAACCCAAGTACGGCTTTGTCCATTAAAGATATAATGCAAAAAATGTCCACACTCTAAGGAGGGAGGCCTAAATGGAAATGCTTTTGCTTTCAAAGGGGAAGGGAAACCCATACCCGGAACCACCTTTCTGTCACGCAGTGACTTAAACCTATTCCCAAGACCTTAAAGGTTATTAGCCTAAATGACATGGCTGACAGCCTATGTTCAGCCCCCACTAGATGATGAAATGACCTGCACAGCAGGAAAGCTAAAGAATGAAAAAAAGCCTGGGGGTAAGTCCATGTTTCCTAATTCATTCACCTGTGTTTCACCTGTTCTAGGAACAGAGGGCTTCAGACACCAGTGATGGAAATCCTGCACCTGACCCCAGCTTTAAATTCCCATAAGCAAAGACTCAGAGAACAGATGAGCCCTCAATTATTGCAGGTATTTCTAAATGAAATCTGGAAGGAAAGCATACTTTTACAATGTGTATTGAAAGACAGACTATAGAAAGAATTGGAAAAAATTTTGGCAGTGGAACTATATCATGTCTGTTATTACCCAGTAAGAGAGATGCTGGATTTTATAACCTCTGAATTTCACGCTGCTCCATTGCAGGTGGCAGCAAAGATCAGACCCAGACCTTCCTGATCTCAGTTCATATTTCTTCTCTGTTAATGTTATATAGCAGTCTTCATTAGCAATACCAATCTACCCAACAGCTGTAGAGGGCTGAGAAGCCAAATAAATTAGCCTTTCCCCTTCTCTGTGCAGCTCTTGTTAGACTGTTCTCAGTGTCTAAGTCAGCTTAGTTTAGTCAGTTAGTCTCTAACATGACTTTATTACATGACCTGCAAAGCACAGTTGAGTAATTTTAAGTTGATTTAGCTAAGCACAGTGATAACGTCAGGTTTTTGTTCCTTATACCATTTATCTTCAATAGCTACACTACACCATGTGGGCACTTTCTACCTGAATTAAAATACAATCCAATCTGTATGACTAGTATATATTTCTGGTACTATGGCTACATAAGAATGTCATCTCTAAGCATGTCATCATCTTCATTCTACACAAAAATCTGTGATATAAAGAGTACTAAAATATAAGTTATAATAGCACTGATGTTGTGCCCCAGCAGTGTCATTGAAGCCAAAAAGCTGTCCAGATTGACACAGCATTGAAGTATTCCCAGAATGTCACTCTCTCTTCCCTCATCTCCTCCAGGAGCTGAGCTACCAAAACATGCCTGAGAAAAAAGGCTTTGTGGACCTGCCTTGCTCTACGTTTCAACAGCCAGATTCCCCATAGACCCAATTCTGTAATGAAATAAGTACTGAAGTTTTGCAGAAACTTGCTGGGCAAGAAAGAAGACAAAAAACACACTGGAAAGCCCTGGGGTTTGTGGTGATATTTTTTCTTTCAGGTTCTCCTTCCAGATAGGAGTGTTTCCTTCTAAAACAGTTGCCTGAATATTTCACTTTTGATACGGAAGCTGACCTGAGTAGGTGGCCTTCCTTGAGACACTGTCAAAGGCTGTTCAAACAGCAACAATTAATTTGACTGGTTATCTGAGGCCCAGAGTCATTTTTTGACAGTGTTTTTTCTTTTTTTCTAGAGTCTTTTTCTCTTGCTTAGGCTTTGCTTCTCATTACGTTCCTGATTCAGTGTGCCTTTGACTCACTTCACAGTAGGCCAGAAGACAGTCCCCTCCATCTAAAGCTTCTGGAGGACTACAGGTCATTACACCTCTTTTGCTCACAGTGTTTTACAGTGTTTCAGGGAGCTGTGTCTGAAAACTTTGTTTCCAACAGCTCATGTGAGAAAGGAGAGCAATGCTTTATCCTGCCCAACAACAGTGAGTTTTGGCCTTTGCTAGGAATAAAGCATAACTCCAAAGAAAAGAGTTCCTAACCCAGTGCTCCACAGACACTCATCCCCTCACAAAGCCCACAGAAGGGGAGGGTGTGGGGAGGCCTAACACTGCAGGCCTCTGGCAATTTGTTTCTCAGCCACATTAGTGAACCACACAGGCTCTGAAGCCAGAACCAACGCTTCCTTGCAGACAGCAGGATAAATCCAGTACAAAAGAGACCATGTTCCAAAAGCCATGCAATTTAAATTGTTAAGATGGGCGAAGTATTATTAGCCCCAATTACAGGTAAGAAAGGAACACAACTTGGTCCTCTGCCTTTCCTTAATAATACCTTTTCTGTATGACAGAAACTACACACGTGCAATCCCAAAGGACTAATGCAGATGCTTAATAATGAACAGAAATATTATGTAGCAATGAGCCAACAAACAAAGATGAATCATCTACCCAATCAAAATTGCCAATAGAATTAAGCAGCTACTATAAATTATGCCAGATCATGCTGATGAGTATTCACAGTGTATATCTGTACAATATGTGTCACAGAAAGCCTTTTTGGACATTTCACTAGACGTTCTCCATCACCATGGAAGTATCTACGTAGATTTCATTTTCTGCACAGTTTGAGTTTTTGTCTTTGCTTGCATCTGAGATCTGAAATAAGTGCTCATCACTGGACAGAAAAAAAAACTTTTTTTTCCTTTTAAAATCTGTCAGATACAGTTGCAGGAAAAATGTTATTTGTGCTTACATGCTGTACACTGTTACCCCATGTACAACCACTAGACCATCACATCTGTCATAAGAAATGAAACAAATCAAGGGCCATTGAACACTGTGAATTGTAAGAGCAAATCAGCAGAGAGGGATTCTTGCAGATGTTTCTGGAACTGTGACACACAGGACAATTCAGGGTGATCAAAAATCCTTGGCTTTCCACTTCAAGCCATGGTGAAAGAAGGTTGCTATGCTGGACTATAATCAAAACATTCAGGGCATCAACAGAGTCAGAATTTTGAAATGGCATTTTTTTTGCTCTGCATCTGCTGTTTTATTTATCAGCTTACGGTTTTTGCCACTGCATTTACATAAAACTGGATGTGCTTATAAAAGAATATGGGAAAAAGAGGAAGACTAATGTGATATAGTACAGATCTACTTCTGCCTCTCCCCTGCTATCCAGTTTTGACTTTTTCAAAGCCACCTCTAATACAAATTGTTTTCAGGAATAATCAGTTTATGAATTCATAAATTCAATAAAGGTCACACTCTTCCAAGTTACTAGCAATTTGGTTATAAGGTGCACTCTGCTGCTATATCCTGACCACTTACAATGTTTCACAATGATGCTTTCCTTAGAAATAAAGGGCTATCCCAAATATATTAATTCTTACTTGCTACCATTCTTTCTGTTGCTCTTCTACTATATGACAGGCTCTTCATCTTATCTCATGCTATTGCTTAGAATTGCTGTGTTCAGTGAAGCACCTGCTGTGTTTCTCTCCAGAAATGGATGCAATTCATTGATGACTACAATGATCCTTTTACACATACTATAAATCAATGTTGCTGCTTTTCAGACAGTCAATAAAGGTTGCCAAAACTTTGAATGCTTTCAATGAAAGGTGCACAGTGTGTTCAAACAAATGTCAAAAATAGAAACAAAAATGAAATAACCCACTTCCCCCAAAAAAATCTGTGGCTTCTTCAGAGCTGAAAATGACCATTAGCCCTGTGTAAGTACTTTGCCCTGCTGCAGAAGTGGCCATAGCCTGTTTACCTCTCAGCACCTATCTAAACTTCACTTTATTCTAAATACCATTCCAAAGTTCTCCAATTCTGAAAGGTATTGGCAGCCTTGCTCCTAAAGTTTCCTATTCATAAAAACTACTTATATTTTGTCAGTCAAAGGTTTCCTCTAATCTGCCACAGGCACAAGAGAGTGAGAGGAGGGAGTGGAAAGAAAATGAAGAGAAGTGCGTTGCAAGAGGCCGTCCAACAAGTCTGCATCCTAGAGAAGAACAAGTCTAGTTCTTTTAAAGGTCCAAATTTTCATCTTGCTCTCAGGACTCCCAGCAAGTGAGATGCACTCAAGATAGAACAACTGTCTCCTTAAGATACAATACACGAAAGCCCCAAACCATTAAAACTTATTCCCTAGTTCTAGCCTGATAATGGATTCAGAAGAAAAAGTACCCTCTGTTTCAATTATGAGAAAGATTTCCAGGAGTATTCTCAGACTTCTTTTGAGACTTGCAGTTCCACTAGTGACCAAATCCTATTCATCCTGAGAGTTGGATCTGTGTACAAATACTTGTACTGCAAAAAAGAGTCTGCTATTCCATGAGCTGAGAAGGGAATCTCACAGGTTCTCAAGCATGTATCTGCTTAGGTTTACAACTGCTTCTGGTTCATTGATTTTAGCTGGGCTCTCTCACTGGTGGAGATAAACATGTACTGGGAGTTTGCACGTTCAGATCCTTATTGATCATCTTCCTTTTCTGTTGGCAATTAACATCACTCAGACCTCCTGTCACATTAGGTTAAAAGCAGGTCACAGCTCTAATGTTAAAAATATGAAACAGTCAACATCTGAAACCCAACCATGAAAAATGTCAGTGACCTCTTTTTTGGCAGAATTTTCCCTCACCTTCAGATACCTCCCAAGAGTCAGATGCAACTGAGTAAACACTTTCTTTAAGTCACGTTTGTGATGGTATTTTGTGTGTTGGTCCCTAGTACCTTGTTATGACCCTGTGCAGCAGACATTGGAAGGTTATCTTATTTGAGCAATACTGCAGACAATAAAAATTCTGATGAGACTACACTAGTTTAACACAGTTGTCCAATTCAATTTGTATTTGATGCAACCATTCTCAAATACAGTGCTAATTTGTACAGAGTGTTGGGCTTTAAAGAAAGTTTTGAATGCTGAGGAAATTCCACTGTGTCATTCTATTTAGACTGGTTAAGCAATCTTACTCTGCTATAATCTCAAGAAGCCTTGTAGAAGTCATTAGATTTGNTTTTACGCTCAGGTAAATGATGATAGATGTTGTATCTTATTTTCCAACATATCATTCCTCACAAAAGCAGCCAAACAAATGGAAATGGGATATGACAACATAAATAATATTCTATCTCCACTTGTCAACTTCTTCCTGCTGTCAAATCAATAAAAATGTTTAAATTATTTTTAAAACAGTGGCATTGTCATGTTGAAACCTTACAAATGTCTGCTGTGTA
>VYZW01013504.1:13303-25904 GCA_013401315.1 Balaeniceps rex
TGCTCTTAACATCTGTTCTGACAAACTGTTCTGCCTTTGCTGATGTTAACCTGATGTCTTAAAAATTGTCTTCTCCTTTTAATATGTTTTATCAGAATATATTGCTTATAAAAAGTGATAGCTTAATGATGGCTTGTTTATTCCCTAGAACTGATGCAGACAGAAGCAGTAGCCCCTTCACAGTGTACTCTGTCCTGATCCAGAGTGCTCTGCCTCATAGGAGCAGGGAGGCTTGTCCTGTCTGTTGCAAAGGTTGGTAAAAGTGACATACACTGAACAGGAGCACAGATCATTTCACAGGGGCTACAGGTCAGTGGTAACTCCCCGTTTTTGAAGATGTCCGTGTGCTCTGGATCCCAATGGCTGATGTGCAATGTAAAATGCTCCATTGCCCATTTCTGAACACTTCTTGCTTAGCAGGACTGTGAATCACCAGTAATCAAACAAGATCTGACCTGGACTTCTGTTCCATATCTAAAATAAACACATTTTCAGTCTCCATTCTGCACACCTTTGTCATTCACTGCAGCATCACTTGACACGTGTTCCACAATAAAAAGTTCAGCAGCTCTCCTGCGCTGTCTTGTAGTGACATCACCGAGCTCCCATATGCACTAAACTGCGTCATTTCCCCCTAGATGAGAGTTCCCATCAGTTGCTTTTCTGTGGTTGTCAGGAGCCCCAACAGCACTGCTGAGACATCTGAGAAACCAATTGCATGCCATGGATCCAGTGAGGTGTCCATCAACTGGATGCTGGATGTCATGACCAGTGTGAAATACCAAAAAGCATAGTGCACCTTTGAAGTGAGTTTTGGGGAAAACCCAGGATTTAGGGGGAATTATGCACAGTGCCACAAAATTTGACGGCTGTCCAAATTCACATGTGTTTAACATAAAGATCTCTGCAGAATCTAACAGCTGACACCCAGTAGCAATGAACAGTGATAATTAACATAAATATTAATATATAACTAAATTAAGTTAACAAGTTAACAACACAGAATAATCAAACAGGGAGAGCAGATTACTCTTGGAAGCTGGTAAACTGAAGAAACTCTGGAGAATCTTCTCTACCTAAATACTGCTATATCATACCCTCATATCCCTGGAGCCCTTGTAGGAATCCATATTTCTCAGTCTCAAAACTTGTTACCAGTGGATGATAGGATGAAAAAAAAATGCTGCTTGAAAATGTTGTAATAGCATAAAGTTTGGAAATCTAAATGAGAAATTGTATGCTTGTTATCAGTATTTTCTTCAGCTGCAGTGTCCGACTAAACACAATACTGTGAAAGTTTTTGTTTGCTTCCTGAACCAATAAAAAGAGGAACCTCTATAAACTCAGAACATCTATCAAACAGACGTACTTCTTCTTTTTCAGTAGGGCCAGAGGAGCTTTTGCATAGCCACTTCCTAATATTTTCCCCGAAGACATACTGCTTTCAAAAGAAATACCACAGTTTTTAAAACTTACTTTACGTTTTCAAAATAAGAGGTTTCATTGTGTGCTTTGATAGTTGCAATTATTTAATGATGGTTACCAAAGGGTGTTTGTAATATGTACATTCTGCATGTGAATGGTGCTATATAATCAATGATAATAACACACAAATTTGCAGATATTAGGCTATCTATCTTCTTGACTAAAACTGTGACTAAATCCTTGTGCTTTATGGCCAAATCAGGTCGGGGATAACTTGGCATGCTCAGTGAAAAAGCTTTTGAGAATCTCAACTGTTTTGCCTCCAGTGAATACCAGACTACACATCATTCTGTGGAACACGACTGTCAAGCATTTTTGTTGGGTTGATCATGCATGAAAGACAGAAATCTTTTGCATCAGCAGGAATGGTCTCTTCAAGATGTTCATGTCATAGTGCTACCTTTTTCAGGTATAGATTTAGCCTCCCCTCCCCTCCCCAGGTGAGTCCCTTGAACAGGAAAAGAGAAATAAGTGCCTTATAATTTCCTGGCTTGCTGTGGTTTTTAAGTACGCCTTTTTTCTCTGTTGAGCAATAAACACCAAAGCGCTGTTACAGGCAGTGATTTCTCTGCCCTATAGTTAATGCAGATCTTTACAGCTAGTCTTCTCTGTATTTCTGATACAACCTGACAAGTTCAGTATGTTAAATCATTAAGCTTCTCTTTACAGTATTTAGCAAAACAGTTTGGAAAGGAGATGGCAATCATTTTCATTTTTAGTACAGAAGCTCAAAATTGTCTGGCGAGCTCTGTCACCCCTTGGATAATCCATGGAACAAAAGGTAGAAGAACAAATCTAATTCCCACTACAAACTTAGCAGCTCCTAAATCCTTCAAGGATACTTGTTTTGGCTTTGATTACACTTGGAAAAAATGTAATCCAATTTTATATTCCTTTTGTATATACTTGTTTGCTCAAAAGATTATTTCCCACCCAAAGATCCCCATGTGATTTGAAAACACTGCCCACATTACTGCTATATATGAATGTATTGCTGCTGACAGAGAAATGACTATGGAATTTTATGCAAAGTTTTTGTCAGTTATCATTTGCCTATGAAAGTATATCATGTATTTGCATTATCCTAGGAATACCATAAGTGTGGCCATTAGTGGGAGGGCAGGAAGAAGAGTGAGGCATTATTTTTCTTTTTCTTCTGAATCTTTTTAATGGAGGCTTACACAGAATTCCCAGGACACATCACATTTGACACAGCAAAAAGCAATTCTTGCAAACCTGCACAAAGTCTGTTCTGTATTCAGATGGAATAAAGTCAGCACAATGAAAAAACAGCGTTGGGCTCCTCCTGAGTCTCTGACAAAGGCACAAATACTGGCTTTTTATTCTCTCCTGCTCTACTATTCAAATAGAATAAAATATCAGTCGTGCATTTTTTTAATACGTCTGAATGAGCTCTCTTGGCATTTCAGGCTTGGTGCGCAGTGGGCTGGGTACTTGAGTTTCAATTTTCCTGTTCAGCTAAATAATATAACTTTTCATGGTCCCTCTCCTCCTGGAGCCCTCTTAACAATCTTTGAAAGATTTTTTACTTTATGTACATCTTATAATTCAATATTTGTTACACAAATTCTCCACAAGCCACTGGCAACCACTGCCAGTGAGCCAATAGGTACATGAGCATCAGCTAGACTGTGGGCAAGGGTGATTTTGAAGAAACAATGTTAGATATTTCTGCTTGAAACAGCTCTAGGAGCCTAGGGCGGATATTATTTCATTATCTGACACCCAGGGGAACTGAACTCTCAGCTCTGACCCCAAAGGAGACCCCAAGGTCCAGCCTCAGTGAGCAATCGGAAATATAACAGTGTTACTTTTTGCTTGCTGCAAGATGACAAATTCTGTTTTCAGTGGTGTTAGGAAAGATATTTTTGAAACATTTCTGCCTGCCTCCTACGCTTGACAAGTGTTTCTGAAAAACTGCATCTTAGTGGTTACACCATAGTAGGTACTAGTAGGTCATCTGTTGTTATGTTGCTCAGAGGGAAATTATCTTTTTTCTCTACCCAGACAAGTTACCAAAACTTCCTCACAAAAAGTTGCTTGTTTTCAACCCCAAATGTTTTTCACCATTTGTTTAGTGTTTCAAGCAAGTGGCTACATCCAAGACACAATTGTTAGAAAAAGGAAAACATGATGCAGGCTGCACAGGCCACTTGCAGCTCATGAAGAAATCTGTGTGCTTGCTGACTGCCCGAGAAGCATCCTCACTTATACCCACCGTGCTGGAGCAGTGATGATCGGGTGACGAGATACTGCTGAGCATCCTGCGCAGCAAGGGTTCCCTGTGCATGTGCAGGGAGCATCACAGCAGCTGCACTATCCTTTCCATTCGAGAACAGGACATACATCATAAGAAATGGATGCACGTAGCCGTTAAAAACCTGCACAGAGCCAAGGCAGGTGTAATCTGGTTTAGGATCTGGAAGCAGCAGGATAAAATTAAGCATGGGTTAAACACCACCCTGGCATTCACCCAAGGTCTGGGGCAGATTTCATAGCCTGTGCTAAGTTTCGTGTTGCCATGGCTACTATGCCCTTGCTGGGTGGTTAAAACACACCGGAGGGTTTCTGTCTGAGTGGCAGGACTGTCCTTCACTGCATTTAGATGTATCTTGTGTGCTGTCATCTGGACCAAGAAAACTCTTCACAGACTTGGTTTACAAGCTTAGCCTCCCTCTACCCGAAAACCTGCTTTGCTGAAGGAGGTTGTGCATTATTGAATCTACTTTTGAATAAAACCTAAAAATGAAAAGGGAAAATAAGGAACCAGAGATTTCAGTGCTAATATTAAAATTGTTTTCATTATTTTAGGGAAATTACTCAAATTGTTGTTCACTCTACACTTTTTATATGCACAGCTGAGGCTAAACTTGCCTGCATCATACTTTCATATGAAAAATATAGCTCTGAATAACCATTGCTTTTAGCCTGGTACTCACAGGAGAGACCCCAAAGGTGATTTGATTCCTATCTCTGTCTTCTACGAGAATGAAATCTAAGGAAGCAAATTATATTTTCTTCACAAATGAATTCAGTGGTTCATGAACTGGGTTCTCTTCTTGCATTTTTGGTCTCAGCCAAGTTTCCACCTCTTGCTAAAGAGTAAAAGATTTCAGTCAGATTGTTGTAAGACTGTATACACAAACCAGTGCAAAATAACTGAAGCAAACCTTAGCTCTTTTTGTGCGAAGTCATTTACACTGAGACACTGGAATCTGGAAAACTCCCAGAAGAGAAGATTGGCTGAAACAGATTTATACACTTTTATGGAAAATGGATAACACGTTCTGCTTGGCAAGGAAGCTAGAATGCTATTACAAAGCCCAGCAGCGCTCTCTGAATGCTAACAGTGTCTCTGTTTGTGGAAACACAGCATTCCTGTTTTGCCTTCTCTCTTCTGAGCTATGTGTATCCACTTTTTTCTTCTTGGATGTCTTTGTGTTGTAAAGGGTAGCAAAGCAGTTTCCACTTGCCCTTGCAGATAAAGGCCAGGATTACTGATGGTTGCTGTGCTCCAGCCTCACTTCTCACCATGTGCCCAGTACAAGGACTAGCAGCATCAGGTGAGGATTTCCCCAGTATAAGGCAATCAGGAGTAATCCAAAGAGTAGAGAAAGAAGAATAAGCTCTGGTCCCTACTTTTCATAGCTACTAACTGTTCTGCAACATTCAATAGGAAAAGGCATGAGTTCTCCTTTCAGGTTTGATTTAGTAATTTCTTGCAGTGACTTTCAAAATCAACTCTTTGAAAGACAAAGTTTCCAACATTCTGAAGCCACAAGAGTGAAGTTAAATTATGTAGACTTCTTACAATCACAACAAAGCCAAGACTGAAAAGCTGTGCTTGTATGGAAGTGTGGTGTTTCTTATATACATGGGGCTGAATTCAGAGCAGCTGATACTGTAGTGGATGTGACTCCGTGAAGGCTGATACACCTTGGGCACTGGGAACGGTTGTAATATTCTGGGAGATTTGTCAGACAGATTTACATAGTGTCAGCTTCACCCCACTTTCACTTTGTTTTGCTTTCACTTCCGTGGCAGTTTCCAGCCACATTGAAAGCACATGAGTGAGGCTAAAATCTGGGTACATAAGAATAGGATCAGGAAATGAAACCATCACAAGGTTCCTAGTAAGTGGAAGGTAAAGTGCTATGGTATGTGGCAGGAAATTTTATCAGCATGTACATGGATAGACAATAGTTATCCACTTCATCTGACCTTTACTTTCTTCTTCAGTGCAATCACACACATTTATTTATGTACCTGGTATTAGAATTTCATGCTGTTGTATCTGTACACACAGCATGTGTGTATTTAATCATGGATATATCACATACAGAAAACTGTCACTATGTCAGAAAACTAAGGTATCTTGTAGTACATCCAACCGCACTGTTAAAACCTTTAGTTCTTGACCTGTCAAACTACCTTACATCTCTTCCTGTCTTTCAGAAAAATGGAATTCTTTCTTGTTCTATGACTGTGGAGGAAAATGGGAAACTGAATATCATTTATCTAATCTTTTGTTTTTCCCTCCTCTAAATCCATTTTATTTTTTACTTCTGACCACTGGTTTTCCATGACTTTGCCAAAAACTCAGAAAAAGATCTTTTTATTTTTCTATTCCTGTTTTTTTTTCCATTTGCCAAATAAACATTTCTACACAGACATGGATATGCAGGCATCAAAGCACCATCAAAAAACACTTTAATCTAAGCATTCCCATTTTAGAAAGGAGATAAGAAGGAGAAACGGCCAATGTTGGCTCCTTTTTGTCATGCAGCTGGTGGCCTACTAACTCTCATATCTTATGGGGCCAGATCTTATGTTAGGTTCAAGAAACAGAGAGAGAGGGTCCAAGCAGAGAGAGTAGAGATAGTACCTAGCCTTTCCTTTCTGCTGCTGTAAACATGCTGTGTGCCTGTGCTTAGGTGTAAATTGCTGCCTGAAGTTATGGCCATTTTCAAGGTTGCAGCTGGAAACCTTTGGAGTTGCCAGGGTGTCCCTTCTCTCCTGACCACACTCTTGTACAAAGAGCTTAAGGGCCATCAGAGGGTCACCCCCCATCAGGCAGCATGACACTGGGGCACCCGGGCTGCTCTGCCCTCCTGCCGTGCAGCAGAGTGTGGGGATGCTTGGTTCCTGGGTCAAATGTGCATCCTGAAATTGAGCCAGACACAATTTTTAAGCCCTCCTTTGAGTTCCCGGGTGGATAAGAGCAGGGTTATATCTCAGTAGATAGGATAAAGTTTAAAATCTTCAGCACGATTATGACACTGGAGTGATAAGGCCAATACAGGTACTTAAAATAGGAACTGTTTCACAGATAACTAAAAGGTGGAGTGCTTGCCTCTGGGCCAGAGTTTCAAGCTCTTGTTTCATTCCACTTACCCAGGACTGAAATAGAAAGAGTTAAGAGGAAAGAGGAAGAGGTAAAGCCCAAAATTCAGAGATTAGCAATATGTAGCTTGCAGCTCAGCTAGCAGGCAGCTGTTCCCTGAAGCATGGCCAAAGAAAGTAGCTGAGAGAACTAAAGAATGAACTAATTTTTGTTGGTAAACATTTGTCAGCCTGTGATTAATAGTAACTTCTCTTTGTATATGATTTAAAAGCCACCCTCATCTGGGATGTTATGACAGACATGCTCAAGAATGCAAATTTTGGTAGCTAGGACACAAAAAGCAAAGCCAAACATGACAAGAAGGAATATTTTAAAATATTCCTTCTGCAAGGATTAGTAAATACATTTTGAAGACTTTTTAAAAAAAGTTTGAAAAGTTCCATTTTCTGAAGTTTTTTTTCTCCCAAAATTTTGTGATTAAGGTCATGCACAGAATTACGAAGAAGCTTTTTATTCTTCCTTAAAATGCATATCTCTCTGTAACCTGAACGGTGGTGTTATGACAGCCTGAGCTCACTGTGAAAACATATTCAATTTCCTTCATTGCCCTTGCATCATTTCCCATTTTTATGGTGCTATTATGCTTCATAACTAGCATCCTGTATTCTTCACTCACAGAACACAGAGATAGCGAAGGATGCCATAGATTCTTTAGGCAGAAGCCACCTGTGAAATTTATGTATTTACATTAATAGAAAACAGAGGACTTGAGTGATGCATTTGCAGTTTTACGTACAGCATAAATCATTTACTTGTTCTCTGTTTGTGACAGTCTGCAGTTTAAGCAAATTATTTGCTGACACAAAACGTAACTGGAACTGTAGGTTCAGAAGCTTTGCTGTGCTCTTTTATCTACTCCCCTTTCTTCCTGGGTTGTCTTGATCTCCCCTGAAGAAATACTTTGAAACTCAAAGCCATTTTTTTTTTTATGAGATGCATGCTGGGTAATAATATGAGGACCATGTCTAATTGAGCAAAAATGGCTTTTCTTTAAAAACAAGAGTTTTCGGAGTTCTTTCAGCAGCAGATAGATTTTTTTTTTTCAGCCGTGTGCACAGAGTGATTTCCTAGTGCCTGCTTCACACTCTTCCTTCCCGCAGCTTGGTCTTCTTCTTGCCTAGTATCATGCTGTTTCCTACATGGGCAGTTTTCAGAAAGAGCTGTAAAAGGCACCTTTTAATTTAGGCCTTTCCTGTAAACCGAATGATTAATTCCAAAGCCAGTAGCAGAATGGTCTGATTAGAGCTGTCCTGGCAAGCAGCACTCTGCCTTATGCGGAATATCAATTATTTCACTACATGTAATGTTATTTTGGCTTCTGCTGGAGCCAGTCTTGATGTGACAGAGAAACTCTAGCCTTCAGAGAGTTGGAAGGGACATCCCAGCATGACTGCCTTCTGCAAGTTCTTACCTCCTGGGTAAGAGAAGTCATTCAGGGCTGCTGCCAGAGAGAGAGATGCCTCCCCCTCCTCCTTGCTCAGTGCTGATCTTACAGGTAGGCAGGAGGAGATGAAGATCCTGGGACGATGGGTAGGTCTTCTCTCTCCTTTCACTCGCAGCTTTGGGCCTGGGAAAGAGCAGAGGCAAGTTATTCTGAGTGTCATTGACCGGACAGTGGCCAGATTTAACATCTGGGGGTGAGATTAGAGAATTACAAAACAGGATTTGCTCAAATCCAGAATGATTCACTGCCCAGAAATAAGTGGAGAGATGATCAGAAGCTTGCCTGCTCAGTGGGAATTTATATCCAATGGCCAGTATACTTGGCTCCAGGGTCAGGACATTTCTGGAATATGTATGTCTCTAGGACCAGCTGCAAGCCAGTGTGACTTCACGAATCCCTGTCCTCCTGCCTCTTTCTACCCTGGCTCCTGGTGTTGCATCACCTCCTTCCATCCCAGAAGGATGGGAGAAAACTCAAGACAACCCCAAAAGCCTCTGATACCCCTTAGCGACTGACACATGTGAGAGGTAGATAAAGCTGCAATGCATTTGGCGGTTACTGTGCTTCTTAGTCCTCATCACCAAAATGAAAGTTCAGGGAATAAGTGTCTTTTCAGTACTTCCTCTTCTCCCTCCTTCCTCTTTTGCCTGATATTGCAGCCTACAAATGTTTTCTGGCAGAATTAGAGAAGTGTCAGCATCAGAAACGCATTCAGGCAGCTTCATTTCTGGTGCTGGAGAGGACAAACCTCTGGCTTGTAGGAAAACGAGGGTGCTGACATGTCTGCACCCTTTTGTCTCTAATTTTTCACTGCCTCTGCCATCTATTGCAGTTCAACCTCCCTGTGATTGCATCCAGCAGCAGTGATACTTTTCCACCTCCGTCTCGGTCTTGTAGCTTCCTGTACTATTCCTTGCATTCCAGCTTTTAGGCTCTAACTTCGAAGTGGGCCCTGCTTTGAGTGGGGTATGGACCTGGTGGCCCCCAGTGGTGCCTTGCAACCTAAATTGTTCCCTTGTTGTATGATTCTGACTTTACTTGTGTCTGGACAAGCAAGTGGAGTCACTCCAGTCTGGGAACAATTCTGAGGAAAATTGCATGAATTCCTACTGACAATTATTTAAGTTTGAAAGCTGATTGTACTGGACCCAGTATGAAGTATATTGTGTCCCCAGATACTGTAATGGAGGGCACTTGGCAAATTAGATTTCCATGTTTTAATGGGATGCTACTTTCAGAGTGCTGTGCCAAACCATGAGATTGTCTCATTGCACACTTGAATGGAGGATTGAAAAGCTAGATCTATTTGAAAGGTAACCTAAAGTATAGACTTCGCGCTGTAAACAGAGGTGCCAAACATGTATATCTGTTCACCTACGTGTCAGAACTGGAATATAGCTGCCCAAATACATGATGTGGGCAACAGATTTGCAAATCTGACTTAAAATATGTATTCCAAAAAAGAAAGGCATGAACAAATATCTCTCTCATGTTAAAGACAAATCTTGAAGACATACACACACTCAACTAAAAGTTGCTCAGCTCTGTCCCCCAGGTACGAGGTCTGCAGGTTTTGCAATCAGAAAGGAAAGGAGCTCGCTGGGTGAAGGAGGTAGAGGAAGAACCTAACCTCCCAGGAAAGAGTTCAGTGGATGATTTTCTTTTTCTTTGTTAATGTTTCTGTGTCTTCTATGAAAGTAAGAACTGTAATACAAAAAGTCATTTTGTCAGGGAGTTTAGCATCCATTCTCTCTAACGCTGTTTATAGTGCAGATGTGTTGAGCTTGGGTCCCATCATGATGACCAATAATGTCTCACTGCTCCCTTTGACTGTCCCTTTCTATCTGTATCCATTGTGTGTCTTGTCTTCTACTTAGATTAATTCAGATTATAAATGCTTTGTGACAGGTGCTGTCTTGTTCCATGTTTATGAGATACTTAGTGTGATTGAGTGAACATTTGCTGGATCACTGTTTTTAAACCTCATTTGGTGATAAAACAGAGTGCAGACCTGCATTTGTGCCATGGACGTACGCATCTGGGAATTGTACTCCTTCTGAAACTTGTCTTCATCCAGCCAGGGAGCAGCTGTCCTACTTCAAGTGACAGAGGAGGAAGCAGGAGAGCATTGTGAATTTTAAGGGAGCAGAAACCTCTGTGGTTGGTGGAAAAAGACCCATCTTCTGGGTCTTTCTTGGTGAAAATACAGTGACTGTGGCTCCTTTTGCAGTATTTACATATCTTGAGAACAAGCTGTTCTTGTGGCATTTTTGGCTTGGCCATCTGGTAGAAAAACAAGGGATGAGAGGGAAGAAAAGGAAATGTCAAGAGGACTGAGTGTCTGGTCATGTGTGTGTGTGTGTACACGCATCAGGTAGGAAGAGGGAGAGAAATAGTAAGGGAAGAAAAATTAAGAGGGTATGAAAAGTGGGAGGGAAGCGAGCAGAAGAAAAAAAACTAAAAGGAAGCAGATTGCATCCCAGAAACAAAAAACCTGCCAGTGAAGGATACAGAAGGAAAAAAACAGGGGAAAAAAAAAGGTTAGACATTGTTGGGTTACTTCCATCAGTTTTGTCAGAAAGCGAATTAAGCCCTTTACCAGCCATTTGTATTGTCATCTGACTTTAGTGGTATATGTATTACTGAACTACCACAAACAGTCTTTCTGGTAAAGTGTCTCTATGAAGTCCTCAGGAGTCTGAGCTGAGGGAGACACATGAATTTTAGTTTTCTGCTTACACATTTATCTAGCAGTTTTTATTATCTTTAGATTTTCATAAATAATGTAACCATGACTTCCTCTACTATTATGACTATTGAGGCTTTCTGAGATTGCAGCCAAAGAGAAACTCCGTTAACCTTTTTATAGCTACTACTCTCTCTCTTCCACTTTCTGTCCCATTTCACTATGGAGAAGGTCTTTTAACTATGGACTGACATCTCACAACCTGTCTTTGGATGATGGTGTTTCAGACAACTGCAGCATTCAGTGCTGATGTCAGAGCTGCTGGGACAGCACTGGGAAGCCGTGGCTTTTTTGAAGCTTTGTGCTTGTGTACTCCTGTCCCTGCCCTGTCTCCCCATGGAGCCAGCCAGGTGCATGCCATGCAAACATATAGCTCCTCCAAAGTGTGTGCCATGCAAACGTATAGCTCTTTCAATCATATGGTATTGCATCTGCCCTGCACGCCTCAGGGATTAAAATGCATGCAAAGGAGAACAGCTTTCCTCTGGAGCAGAGCAGAGCAGAGCAGAGCAGAGCAGAGCAGAGCAGAGCTGGATGAGATGGGTAGCTGTGCAGCTCAGGGATGCACTGGGACCACCAGGGGAAGAAGTGCTGGGGTCTGCTTGTTTATCAACTGTTCCTGCCATGACCTACTGTCGGGGTGGAGCTGCTCAATTGATAAATTGCACCTGTTTTTAACTAGGGAAGCTGCACAGCAGGAAGCTGAGCCACAATCAAGAATATGTATCAGCAGACAAACCATCACCTGGGCATGGAAATGGAGTCACAGAGAGGATGTAAGAATTTCCAGCAATATTTGAGCAAGTCTTACTGAGACTGTAGGGACCTGCGTACCCCTGAGACTCATCGGTATCCTTGGAGTAGATAAGATTATTGGTTTTGCATAGAGTTTTGTGTTTGCTTTTTTATTACCCATTCTATTTCTCATTTTAATACTTTGATTATTTTTTTGTCATCTGTGTAATTTTAATTAAATAAATTGGCTTTTAATTTTGACTCAGTGCCGTGGGACCAATCTATTTCTTTCCTGTTGTCATTTCTGTCCATGGCATACAGCTCTGGCTGACATATGTAGTCTGTCTAAATATCAAAGGTTTTTAAAAATGGGAGCAAATGAGGAAAACGTCAGGAGAAAACCACCACAGTCTAGCTGTGATTTACGTGGAAAAACATTTGTAATCTCAAAGCTGATTGCCAAGATAAGTTCAAAAGCTGAACTCAGACAGAAGTCCGCATTGCTGATCAAAAGTGGACACTGTTCTTTGAACAAAGCCACCCACACCTAAAAAAGCGGTTTTATCTTGGGGGCAGATGACTGCAGTGCAGCTCTCAAAACCTGGATTGTTATCACAACACTTCCACTGAATGGCGAGGTCCCACATTTCCTGCTTCAGTGGCTGAGCAGGTATTACAAAATCTAGCGTGGGCAATACAGATCTTACCCACATTTCGTGTTGATCAAACAGGTGAAATCTTTCCTGTTTTGCCACTCTCCTCTTGC
>VYZW01013504.1:37268-57560 GCA_013401315.1 Balaeniceps rex
GATAGCCATTCCTGTAGAGCTCTTCCATTCCTGCGCAAGACAAGCTTTAGCTGGCTTTCTTTCCAAGTTTCTAAACTATTCATTCTTGCTCCTTCCCATCCCCCACTTTTGAGGCTTGTTATGTTATGAATTTTCTTTCTCTTTGTCTCTTTCCTGGCAAGTGTTCTCTTTGCAGCAAAGTCCTTCCTTTCTGTTGCCAGGCACAATTTTTTTTCCTTAGGTTGCTAGGCAATATTAGTTTTCTTCTTATTTTACTACTCATGTGACTTCTGCTCACCATCCCCTTCCAACATTACCCCACACCTTTTATTCATTACCACCTCTGCTCAAACATACACAGCTGAACAAAATTAAACAAGCGAACACCAAAAGGGGCTTAAATGAAGAGTCTTTGCTATAGCTGGCCTTAAAAAGCCCAAATTTATAGCAAAATTCAAAATTTAAAGGATGAGATTTCATATTTCTCCTGAAGAATGCGTTTTAATAAAACCCAAATTTAATGCGAACAATTCCAGTGGAGCGAGGAAGGCCTTGGCTGTAATTATCTAATCTGTTGTCATGCCTAATAAACATAGCATAAAGGGCCACTGAGGTTAAGCTATACTTCACTGTGTTTGTTTAAAGACCCATCACAGAGTGCCTCTGGGATCTAATTTATTAAACCCACTTCAGCAAACAGTGGCGTGAATAAGAAATCAATTTCTTTTCCTCCATCAGAAAAGGAGGGGCTAAACGACTGGTGTTTTATATCAGACGATTCAAGTAATACATGGCAGACATGCTGTCCCGGATGACAGTGTGGAAATTACCTTCCTAACAGCTGTGAAATATACGATTTTTTTTTGTCTTTGAAATTTCCTCCAACTTTTTCTTCCACTGATATTGCAGCACTGATGATAGTGCTCCCCCACCTAAATTGCTTCTGTCATATAATTTCAGCATTGGCTTGTGTTCAAAATGACACACAGCAGCATGGAACAAATGGATCATTATCACAGCTGATAAACTCAAGATAAGAGATTCATCTCAGACTCTTCCTGCACCAAACTCGGTCTTCCCTTATGGGAAGCTGCTCAAGTTGCCATTCCGGAGTCAGCTTTCTTCTCTTTTCTATCCAAAGCTCCTGTCATGCAAGTTTATTTCTGAGTTCTCCTCTTCTGTTACAAGAAGCCCAAAGACCAACTGTTGCTTGCCGGACTTTGACTTTTCTCCATTCATGATAAAGACCCAGGCTAAGAGAAGCCCTGACAGTGGTGTGTGCCCATTCCTCCTCTCCAACCCACTGTCCATGCAGAGCAGACCTTGATCTTGATTGCCTCTACAAAGGGAAAGAGCTTCCCTTGGCCATAGCTGGCCTTTATGATCGCTCTCTTCATCTGTGGGAGGATCTAAGAGGTAGAGTAAAATAATAAACAGAGGTGATATAATGCCATATTAAAAAACCATAATAATCCAATAATCTATCTGGTTCAGCCTTACATAACAATGCCAGGATACACCTTTTATCACTCCTCTAAAGTTCTGCACCACAGCATTCTCCCCTGTATAGCCTTTGCTGAGGTTTCATTCAAGCCTGAATGGTTGGGTCCACCTCTCTCCTTTTGCGTATCTTCTATGGAGGTTATACTTTGTTAGCTGCAATAGAATCACTATTAATGTATGTTGGTATAAGAGGAAAATAAGGCTGACTTACTGGTCTTTGTTGACAAGAGACTTCTTTTCAACTCTTTTACAGAAAACGCTGCCAGAAAGTCTCAGTTCCTCTCACATACCAGCTCTATAAAAAGGAAAAAAAAGTTGTTTCTCGATATTCCTTGAACAGGTTTTATATGCAAATGCCAGTGTAAATTTTCAGTCAATATAGATCAAAGTAGTCTTACTGACAGCAGTGCAGATTTATGGCAGCTGAAACTTATGAAAACCTTAAAAATCAAATTGGATGGGCTCCTCTTGTACCACTAAATCCCATCTCTAGCAATTGCAGTTTGTTTTGCCAAATAACCTATTTCATAAACTGATCACGCTCTTTGGTTTTGATATGTGAATATTGTTTGCTTTGTGATGAGAGAGCAAGTATTTTCTATCTGTGTTTTTTTTTTTTTAACAAAACATGTCTGAAAGAAAGACATTGTTGTGCTGAATATGGAAGAAGTATTTCATGGTCAAAGCAGAAGGAACAGAGAATGTAAAGAGTGGAAAATTTCTCTGACTAAATAATCGCGGGTCTCTTCTCTGAAACTTGATTTGACTGGAGAAGGCTGACAATGAGGTAAACTTAAAAGTGAAATACAAAGGAAGCCCCAGGCTAAAATCTTTTCTGTACCCTGCACACTGCCCTATTAATATGGCCTCAATGTTTGACACTGCCTGAACTCTCTTTCTAAAGCACATACAAGAACTGCACGTGTATCATAGTCTTATCTCTTCCATCACTTCCATCACCTCCATTACAAGCTTGGCTTAGTAGTCTTTGTATCAGGAAATGCTATCAGGTTCCTTGTTCAAGTCTTGTAAAATACATTTTCTTTTACAGGCCACTCAATGGCCAAAACGCAGTAGCCTCCTTCCTTATAGAACTGTCTTTAGTTAGGAGTTGGCCTCAGGTTTATCCTTATCTCAATTCACAGATACGGATCCCAATATCAGATATGCTTTTCAGAATTCACTTTTTTTTCTGTGTGATGTTACTGAGGGCCTTTTTCTTGGTTTGTCAGTACTTGACCATGTTCAACTAGACTCTTATCACCTCTGGAGTTAAAGATTCTTCTCTGTGTATGAACCTATCCATTCCAGTAAGCTTGCTGACTGAAATTTTGCTGAATTGCAACTGCTGCTTTCTTCATCTGATGAATGGAAATTATCTGGGGAAACAAACCAAACCAAGCCAAAACAGAACAATCTTTTTTTGAGAGTAGCAAATCCGTACCTGAAATCACTACAAGACAAGCCTTGGAAATATATGAAGCAAGTCTGTATGTAGTGTACATCATGATTTTGGATTTACCGCAGCTGGGAGGATATGGACATTTGCTATAGATATGTGGAGATTGCAATAGACACCAGGAGACATTCTTTGATTTTAAGAATCTGTGTGGGCTGGTGTGTGATTATATGGAGAAAGGTTGAATGCCTGCCTCCTCCACAGGAGTCTGCTGTTCTTTCCATCCAAAAGGCCTCTTGTGAAATAGTACCTCTGTGCTTAATTTCACCAGTGGGGCACAGGTCCTTCCAACAGCAGGTATGCTCATAAAAGAGCAACCCGTTTACTGACAAGAGAAAACCCTACTGGGAGCATGTTGTACTGGCCCAAGCTCTAGGCCAGTAGAGATGGAGTAGGTGGGTCAGTCTCCAAAAACTGACTGCAAAGTAGAGCTTCACCCTCCCACCCCACATCTCTATGCCAGCTATTACGTGTGGTTTTACATGCAGTTTTCAGTGTAATCCACTGACCTGTGGCACCGTCCTCCTCTGTTTCTGCTTTGTTATTTTCCAGACAGTGAATTTACAGCCCAGATTTGATTTTCATGTAACCTGATATCTTTTGGGTGGGGATTATAAATGCCCTATCCTCCCAGTTTGTCTGTTTGTGCCAAACTAACCTTGACTCCTCGTGTGTACAACTGACCTGAAGCATCAGGCCTTGACAGATCCTCATCGATGGGAGGAGTTAAGGTTATGGTGCCTGGCTTGGTTGGGTATTTTTCTGCCTCCACTGATCTGAATTGCAGGCTTTAAGAGACTTTTCATAAGTACATTTCTTCCCCCATCCCATTTTTTCCAAAACAGAACTTTAAAAGTGAAGATCTGCAAAGAAGTAAATATGGATTGACAACCGGACTGTAAGTCATAGCAAAATTCTTACGGCACAGGACACTGTTTGCACAGCTCTTATCTGTTCAACTCTACTGAGGATGTGTGGTTGTAGCCCTGTGCCATCAGGAGTGTTTCCAGCTCGGAAAATGGAAATAGCATACTCGTAGCTATGCTATAGGATTCTGGCAGCATAACCCAGAGCCTTCTAATGATGAAAAAGCCGTGTCCAAAGGGGAAACGAAAAACTGACTGGCCATTATGGTGGCACCAGGAAGATTTGCTAAAATAGCATTTCTGGTTGCTTTGAGGGTAGACATAGGAAAGGGTGCAGCACTTTCGTTTTAGGAATCTCAGCCCATTTTGGCAATTTTGGACACAAGTGATGTGCCAGAATGAATGGAGAGAAACAGGGTGTATTTGCATGACCTTTTGCAGGGCCATACAGAGATACTGGCTGTGTTAGGAATAGAAAGAAGCAACCACCCGTGTTACCTGTTTTCACCAGAGCTATCTCATCTAGCATTGCTCTGAAGTGGCTGCATTGCCTCCAGAAAGAGGTAATTCACGGATGGCCTGCAGAGCGCAGAACTGCTTTTGGCACCTGTAGGAAATTCCGAGGTGGAGAATTGACTCCCCGAAAGGTCTGAGGACACGTTTACGCCATGCAATAACATCATGTGCAAAGCTCCCTGACCTAATACTGACAAGAGCTGTCATATCCCGACAGCATAGTGCAAGGGTGTCGTGGTTTGGCCCCTGTTGGCAACCAAGCGCCACACAGGCGCTTGCTCACTCTCCCCTCCCTGGTGGGATGGGGAAGAGAATTGGAAGGGCAAAAATAAGAAAACTGGTGGGTTGAGATAAGAACAGTTTAATAATTTAAATATAATAATAATAATAATAGTAGTAATCATAAAAATTGTAATGAAAAGGAGAGAAATGAGAGAGAGGACAAAACCCAGGGGGAAAAAAAAAGTGATGCAACCACTCACCACCCACTGACTGACACCCAGCCAGTCCTTGAGCAGTGATCGCTGTCGCCTGGCCAACTCCCCCCAGTTTATATACCGAGCATGACGTCATATGGTATGGAATAGCCCTTTGGTCAGTTTGGATCAACTATCTTGGGCTGTGCCCCCTCCCAGCTTCTTGTGCACCTGGCAGAGCCTGGGAAGCTGGAAAAGAAAGTCCTTGACTAGGGTAAGCACTACTTAGCAACAACTAAAACATCAGTGTGTTATCAGCATTCTTCTCATACTAAATCCTAAACACAGCACTATGCCAGCTGCTAGGAAGAAAATTAACCAGGATGAAGGGTAATGAAGAAAGAGAGGCATGGGTCTCAAAAGCAATACAGCTATTTCACTGTGGTGGCACTTCTGGACTAATAAATGTCATCTTTCAGCTGCCTCCCAGTTGCAAACAAGGCAAACCAAGCAGCAGCTGCAGGCTCTGCACTGACGAGGTTACGGTACCCTCAGAGTCCAGCTCTGTGGTGATGATCTTGCTGGGAAGGGAGAGCACACCCTGCCTCTGTCAGCTGCTGCTGACTGTAGTAATAGTGTGACCCATCTCGTTTCTGAAAACCAAACTGGGCCCAGTATGAGCTCACCCACTTTTTTAAATTTATGGAGGTTGCAGCAAAAGCCTCTTCCAAGAAGAGTTATTGAAAAGAAACAGGCCTCAGGAAGTTTTGAGTTAGCTTTACATCCAGCACAGCTAAATCACTCTGTAAACAAAGTATGTGGATGATCATTTACTTTCTGCTAATCTCTGTTGCTAAGACGCCTCCATTTCAAAACCTGATGTGTTAGAAGCCAGATCCAATGGAGCTTCCTTTACAAGGCCAAGTCTTGATGTGTGTGGCTGTGAGATCAGGTTGGGGTCTGCAGTATGGTGGCTACTGAAGAGAAGAGGTGCCTGCTGAGTCCCATGGCAGGGCACTCAGTGGGGAACAGCACTGCCACCAAGTAGAACTGGCTGGGCACAGTCCAGACCTTCGTTTAAAATACAGGATGCTCCCTTGAGCCAGAGGCTTTAAAGATAATATGGCAACTGGAGGAGGTTCATTTTCCACTGAAATACATACTTCTAGTTGAACTAACTATTAAATGAAAATAGTAAATTGTTTGTGGGACCCAGTCTCTTTGGCTTCTGTTCATCTGAGTCTCGTGTTTCTGCAAGGGGTTTCACAGAAGTGGAACTCATCGTACAATCCCGTGATAGCATAGGAATTTATCACTGCCCCAGTGGTTCTGTTATTCCACTCGAAATGCAGGAATAGATTACATGTGGACCTAAGCATGGGTTTATGCAAGGGGGAAAGGGGCCTTTTCTCGGGCTATATCCCTGTACACGTGTTTAGCCATAAAGTACTCCAAGAAGACAGGCACTCCATTTGCTGGTAGTGACACTCACTTTCCAAAATGAGGTCTTAGGTTATCTACACTTGGCTGGTAGCACTGCCTAGATGTGGAATGAAGCAAAGCATGGAAGAAATGAAGGGCTTTAAAAATGAAGGACTTAACACTGCATTTGACAAGAATTTAGGATGCGGCTGAGAGAAGGGGAAAATTTCAGCTTCCATGCTCTCTAGCAGTGGCTGTCTCAACCACAGGTAGGATGAGAAAAATAGTAAGCAGCATATTCAGAGAGTTTATGGTTTTTATTTTAGCTACCATTGAGTCAGGTGCTGTGATGCCAGGCATATTTACACCTGCTGGACCAAAATGACTTAATGAACAGTAGTCTTTTTGGACAAATGTCTCAAATGCATCTTGGCAACAAATACCCACTCAAACCCAGCTATCATAGCTTCCCTCAAACCTTTCTGAAATCTAAAGACACAACAACAGACACAATCAAATTATTTCTTTACCATGCTGGCACACACAGAGTCAGAAGCATTCCTTTGCTGTCCTGAGCCATCCCCAACACATTCCTATCCAGTCAAATTGTATTTGTGAGGCAATGGGAGAATTTAGAGTACTCAGGCTGCCTTGCATTAGTCATAATTACACCAAGAACTTTGGTAGAAGCAACTTTTGCTAAAAAAGCTGATGAAATATGTGCATCATTGTACAAAAAGCCCTGACACTGAACAGAAGGGGACTTTAAAACACCTCCAAAGCGAGAGGCAATAGGCTGTAAGCCAAAGCACCTGGAATGTAGGTTTATATAGTGTATTTCTGGGCAGCTTCTAGAGGCTGGAATGCAAAGAAACAATCTTCTAGAAGAATAATACCATGCTGATACTCTTCCTAGGATGAAGCTGTTAGTGCATTTCATACCAGAGTAGCAAAAGTGCTGCTCCCACCATTTGATGTCTTCTGGGATGAATTAAAGCTATTGCACTCATATTAAATAAGGGACAAGTTGCAGTATGTGTTGAAACAGCTTCACTCGTTAAAGATATTAGTCTAAATTTACAGCTCTCATAAGGGACTACAACTCAGCTGGGCTCAACAGTCATGCACAGTTTTACATCAGCAGTGAAATTCAGCCAATGTTTCTCTGAGATATTTTTGTACTCTGTTCCCAAGCCCTCATTTGGTTTCCTGGACCAATGTCATTCTCCTAGATAAATAAAGTGCCACCAAGTTATCATGTTAGCCATTTAGATATTTTTTGGCCAAAGGAAAATGCTTTCAGTTCATTTGATTTTTCATAAAAAGCCTCTTTCCAATGGAAAAATCTGCAAGGTCAGGCTTTTGTCCCTTTCAATGGGAAGAAACTGCATCTGAATACGTGGAAAATTTTATTTTGTGTGGCACAATGGTTCCTGTTTACAATATGAACATAAGGTCCCACCCTGAATGCACTAAGCATGTGAAGGCAATACAGCTCCATAGATGTGCTGTCAGAGTTTTGTGTTGATGCACGCAGCTTAGTTTAAATTTCAGTATCTTTGCTACCATGTCTCAGAGTAGATGGGGTGCCAATATCCATGTAATCATTCAGGGTCTCTGGTAAGCTTGGCAGCTTGTGATGATGCTCAAAAGACTATGGCAACACAGTGAATGGTGCCTGGATACAGCTGGCGCGGGTCTGTCTCCGTGCTGCCGTCAGACGTCCTACTGCAGTGGCATAACCTAATTCTGGCTGTGGACTCACACAGCTCTGGCAAGCAATGTTTTTAAATGGGAGTCTGATCTACTAAAAGTTTCCTAAATTTTATTATTGCTTTTTATTTCCTGTACCATTACGACAATGATTGTTTTATTTTGTTCTTGCATGTCGTCATTCAGCACTTACTTAAACTTTCTTCGTACAGTACTTCTTTAGGGCCCTTTTTTCCTTCTTTCCTCTCCTACCCTCACATTTTGTGTTTCTATTCTGCATTTGTAGACTCATTTTCAACTGGCAACTTAAAACAGAGTCTCTTCTTTTTCACCAGGTCTAATAATGAAACTAAACTAGGAAGAAAGAAGGATGAACTGCTATTGTGGGAAAAAGGAAGGATACATTCCTGTTGTGCAGAAAAAGTGATGTCTACCAGCAGTAGTACAAAGTAGCTACAGAAATGGCAAACAACTCAAAAGTTAGACTCTTCCTCATGCTTGTAGTATCTCCCTGTTTTCCCCAGTCTTCCTGCTGCCATCTCCCAGATTGACTGTTGGGGTCTGAGAACCCCTTTCTCTCCTCCAGTACCCATAATTTGCAGTCTCTCACGCTGGTATCAAGGAGCTGGAAGTGAGTTAAGGGCTGAGGATGCTCTCTGTGTGTGTATGTGTGCATGTCTGTGTGGCAAACCCACCCCAAAGCCTAAACTGGAAACAGTTCTTAGTAGCAGCCTCAGTGTACAAATGCCAGCTCTAGCATCTTCACAACCTCAGCAGTTGGAGATACCAACTCCAGAGGCCCACCACTGCCTTCAAGATGCTGATGTGAGCCTTGTGTGACTTCCAGCCCACAGATACATTAGGCAGGAGCTCTGCGAGCAGGGGCAGGTAGGCCTGAGAGGACCTAGCAGGGTCCAAGTCACAGTCCTCCTGCAGGGACCACCCCTGTCCTGGTGGCCCCTGCTGACATCCTGCCTGAGTTTGGGCGGCTGGTCTTGGTGTGCATCATGGAGGAAAGCACAGTGCAAATGACACGCATGACTTTTTCCTGTAGGACTGGCAGAATGAGCAAAAATTTTTCTTCACTATTCTGTTTGCACAATCTGTCCTCTGAGCAAGTGCCCTCCCAGGAGTCCTGCAGGTGGAAATTGTCCTCTCCTGCAGCATCCCATGCCTAGCCCACATGGCTGGCAAAAAACCATGAGACAGCTTGTGCTGGGGCTGAGAGTCCATGTGTAGCAAAACCCTGTAAATGCTACAGCTTTGACACATAGCCTTTACAACTCACTACAGAACTGTGCATCAACATCAAAGCTTTTACCTTCCACAGTTTTGAACTTCACATTGAAAAATTTTCTACGTTAGTGTTCTCATTTCACAAAGTTTCTGAAAAATGTAGCTCATTTAATCCAAATATGCAATGTGGATGCATTTATACTAACATAGAGCTGTTTATTCAAACCCGCTTCATTTTGCACAGATTGTCACATTGATTTTTTGTGATTTACTAGTGCCTCAAACTCAAGATCAATAGCACCACTGTGAAAAATCTACAGATAGCCTGAAACTATATGCCTAATTCTGGCAATTTAGCTTCCAACATCACCAGCTACTTCACTGCAGACCATTTCAGCAGAAGTGTTCACTTACTCCCACTGTTTGAAACTTTGCTGGCATTTCACATGGTGTAAATATTTGCTGGGGGACCAGCGAGGGGCAAGCAGTTCATATATGTGCTTCTGAAGTGACAAAACGAGAGTTTATCTCCTCACACCTAGTCACAATTGTTGGTAACACGGTGTATTATTAAGAAAGGGGAAACGAGGGCACACTTTGCACCATTTTGCTGGTGTTTTCAGCACTGTTCTGTAAAAAGAAGCCTGAAGAAAACTGACTCCATACTACGTCAATAAACTAGTTACTTCATTGATGAACAATGTGTATGTATTTATACTAGTCCCTACTCTTACACATGTATTTGTTTTTTCCAGTTCTTGGTATTTTACCTAAAACACCTGTTTACTTGATGAATCTCCCATGCAACTTTGGAATGGGGAGAAGGGAAGAAAGAGACCTCAGCAGCAAAGGAGGCAGTTAATGATGGGGGCAAGGGAAGGGATGTTCGCTATGGTAGGTGGCCATCAGTAGTCCTGTGTGGGCAAACAAAGCTGTCTTTTACCAAAGGAAAAAGTGCTGGTCAAAGTTTCCAAGTTCATATCTTGCTCTTTTCCCTGAGAGCCACTATGGGATCTTTGACTTTCAGCTCAGCAGCCATGAGATACCAGACTCAATTTTCAGTCTTTTTTGGAGCAGGTTTAGATGTTTGGAGCATCTCTGAGATGCTCCTAGGATCTCTGTAGGACATGGGGTGCTGCTGCTGAATGCAGGTGTTCAGCAACTCTTGGGACAAGCCAATCTCATTTTGCTAGTACAAAGAACATTTCTGTCCTCAGGCAGCTGTGGTGAGCTGTGAGACAAAACACATCACTGGAAAAGCACGATTTCAAATCTATGATTCAATTAATGTCTTTCATACAGTGGCTTCCTGCAGGTTATATCCAAGTAACGTACTAAACAACACAGCAATTTGGTATTAAAAGGAAGACATCCTTCAAGTCCTGCGCAGGACCCCAGGAATGTGTTCTGATCAATATGCCTACACAGATCACTTGCGACTTTAGGGTCAAATTTAGCAGCAGAAATGAGAAACAAAACTATCGGATAAAGGGAAAGACAAAGCAAGATGCAAACAGTTTATGCATTCTGACACTGTATCAGTGAGAATCATAAAATTTCTTTTGTTAAAACGACCCGATCAGTAATTTGCAGCCTAACAAATACTTTATATCCATAAGGAGTATAATAATATTGTAGCCTTAGAGTTCATGCCTCTGCACTCTCAAACTGGTCTGAGATACTAGTAGAGATTTTAACTGGAGGTTTTTGTTCTCCATACCTTTTCTGCAGCCTGTTATGCACTCAGACTTACTCAATGTCTGCTCCACCTGTACAGCCCCACTCTCCTGTGGTTTTGGCTTCAGCCTACTTATAGACAATGAATTTCATTTACCTACAGTCTACCCCTGTTTATGCGTTGGTTCCTGAGGTTTGCTAAAATGAGCTACACTGGGGATTTGTAAAGGTGGAATAAACTAGTGAATAGATTCCTGGCCAAGGAGTCAAACACTTTGAGTTGGATTTTTCTCTCTAGTTGCTCACACCTCCTGTCACACACGGCAGCTGACTTACCACAAGCTCCCACCTTCCATCAGTACTCACCTATCTCAACCACAAATAATGGCCATTACATAAACCCCTATATTTGGGATTTTTATATGATTATAGAGGAGGCTGTTTGCATCACTATGTGCTTAATAACTGTCCCCTTTGAAAGACCAAGCCACTGAGGGATGGACGTGGTCGCTTCACGATTCTCTGCTTTTGAGGAGGAAAACACAAGTAATGCACTTTAAGCCATCTCTCCAAAACCCAAGAGCAACAACAACAAAAAGCTAATGAAGTGATGAACTGGATGGTCTACCAGGGCAAAGAAACACAAAAAAAGCAAAACTATTGGGATGTCTGATTTTAGCAGACCATTTTGAACAGCTCTAGCCTCACCAAGTAAAAGCCCAAACCCCTCAGAAATGTCATGACATTACTTGTCTACATTTTCATTTCTATTCCTTTATTCTGGATTGTTTTCCAACTGAGACAGTCCGGTTTTCATAGCTCTCTCTGAGGACTATGTAGGTAACATAGCAGACATCCTAGAGCTATTCTCTGCATACTTCTGCTTATACTTCTTTACAGCTAAAAAGCTATCATTTTCTGCTCACCAACTCACTGGTGTTTGAAAACTTCCCAGAAAAAAAAGTGCAAAAATAATTGCAACTATTGTCACACAAAATGAAAACTGACCCCAGCGTGAGTAGCAGCTTAGCAGGTCCCAAATTATTTATACGTTTTAACAATCATACATGCCAGAAACCTAATAAACAGGTGGTAGAAGGCAGCTGCCAGGTAACTGCATTTTAGAAACTGAATGCAAAAAAGCAGTTTGCAGATAGCAAAAAGGAAAGCAGCAGTTCTAGTCTAAACATAGCTGGAAGATGAATCCACTCCTTGCTTGCTGTTTGCTTTCACCAATGCTGTGTTCCTGTTTCTGCTGTTACAGTGTCCAGAGGCCCAAACCAAAATGAGGGCTACACATTGTTGTGTAAGAAAGGAACAGGTAGGCATGATGCTAACAAGTTGGCCCACGGAAAATAATTTTGAATACCTACGAGGGGACTCCATATGTGCAATTTTTATATGATCTTTGAGGAAGTCTCTTATCAAGTCTGATTACCTGTGGACAAGAATTTTGAAATTCTGGACTAAAGCTTTTTCACTAAAAATTTTCAATGAAAGAATGTAGTGTGGTGGGAAGGAAGTATTCCCATTGCACAAGCTGAGGTTTACACTTTAGCCAGCTGCTTTTGTGAGGTTCCAGGTACATCCACTAAGGAGATACAGATTCCTACAATACAAAACTTAATTTAAGTGGTCTGAATGCCTCTGGAAGGGTCTATTTTTCTCCGTCAACTTCCAGAAGGAATCCTAGAAGACTGGTTAGCAAGTCTTAGAGCAGAAATGTGAATATTCTCTTCTGCTTTGGATTTTAACTTTTAAGAAGACCATTACATTGACATGAGATGTATGTCTTAACTCTTTCCTTCACTTTTTGCCTGTCTTGCCCAAATCACAGAGATATTGAGGCCAAGACTGTCTATTCTGTTGTTTGCATGACATCTAGCATTCCAGCTCAGCTCCTGGTTCTTACTAAGAAACTAGAAAACTGAGAACTGTATGAGAATTGAGTTTTTTCACGTACAAAACCCCAGTACCGAGGAAATGCAAGGAAGACCCTTTGCCCTGGTGTGCTCCAAAATAGCTGCCTCCATCCAAATCAGCTGTAAGGGATTGTTGCTGTTACAAACATTAAGGCACGGGACTCTAATGAAATGCAAAGCAAAGATAAAAAGACCATCACAATACTACTTTAATAAGGTGAAGTGTATGCACAGCCAGCTCTGCTCTCTAGGTATAGCACTGGGGCTGGTTAGCTGAAAAACCTCTTGAAAGCCACTTGTTCAGTGATTAGGACATAAGACCTCACAGGTAAGGAGACAGGCAGAATGGTTATAGGGAAGGAAATTGGTTGGCGTGGGGCAACCAGAGCAGCAGTTTTGCAACTAGGCAGCACATACAAATGCTGTGTACGCAGGATTTCTCCTAGACAGGATCAAATTTGTTGCTGGACAAAAGCCATTCTGCAATGCTAAATCCTGGGAAATAACTAAGTGTACTACTATTCCTTATGGCTGTGGTGTTCCCTGAGTCGTGCTGGTCTTGTGTCAGGATCCATCTCTCTTTTCCAAAGGACCGCAGGCTCTAAGTGCTCAGTTTGCTGGATCCAGCTTGCTGCTGTCAGCTTTCTCCCCTTCCCAGCCTCCCCAGCCCTCCACAGAGAAATGTTGTCCTTGAACATTGTCTGACATGGTTAATGTCTTCCCTCTTCTCCTGCTTCCCTGGCGTGCCTGGCAGTCTTCCAGCTATTCTGTAAGTTCCATGATGTGTCTATCCTTCACCACATTTCCTGGCTTGCTTCATCACTCTCCACCTGGTTTAATTTCTTGCTTATCAGAGGTTGTCACTAGAAGATTTTTCTGATAAAGGGGGGAAAAAAGCCCTAATCACTCTAATGCCTTTGAATCTAGTCCTCTGGATTTCACAGAACTGGCCCACCTATGAATTTTAGTCTCTTTTATACTATTGCTTTCAGCTGAAATACTGTTACCTTCTTTAAGAAAGGGTCTTACACTGGGGTTGTATAGTACTGGCATCCACAATTTCACGCTTCACACCTGTGAACAACACTGTTTTTATCTTTTTTGTCTGTCCATATAGCCATCTGGAGAGATGTATTTTATAAGCAGAGAGTACTTTGGCATATTTAAATAAGCTTTTGGGAGTACTTAGGAAGAAATAAGCTGATTTGTGTGGAAAAGAAAAAAGATGAGGCCACTGTTGCAGCCTGAATCCTTAAGCTGTGTAGGTTTATTTTATTTAACTAAACTGCAAAATGCCTAGAATGTTTTAAGTACCCCTTGTAAAGAAATAAGCATAATGTAACATACTTATTAGCTAAGAAGTCAGGAGGAAGAAAACTGGCTATAAGTAGAAAGGATGTTGTTGGAGACAGTTTTTCAAGCAACAGGGCAGACGGACAAATATTTTGGTGCCCAGTTCTGTCAAGCTGCTTGAACCAAGGAGAACTAGTCCTGAAATAATTATGCAAGACTTATGCTAGGGGAAACCAGAAAAGAGAAGTTAAAGAGAGAGGACTAGAGCTGAAAGACAAAGTGGTTTTACAATCTGTATCCACAGCAAATGCTTTACCACTGCCAAAGATTTGCATAACTGGATTCAGAAAGAGCTGGAAACATCTTGGTAAAACCTTGGCTGACATCGAGTCCTCTTTCTTGAGGACACTCAGATTATCCTGACAGAGCTAAGATACATGCCTGCCCAGGAGCTCATGGAGAAATGGTAACAGCCGGTGGGTAGCTACTAATTTAAAGAAACGCAGTAACAGTTTGTTCAGAGAGCAGATGAGGTGCGGAAATGGTATTTGACATCGGTTCAATGTTCTGACCTCACTTGTCTTTGCTTTTTTTAGAATCGCCTGTGCTGGCTGTATCATGTCATACTTGCAGAAAGATATTCAATAAGCACTAGTGGTATTAGTGGATACTTGTCCCTCCCTTATGAGAAAACAGACTCTTGTTTAATCACAGCCCATATTTTTATGATAAAAGTCTGAAAAAGGACATCAGCCATTTTTAGTTAGTTACTAACGTGACTAACATTATGCAGACTCTTCTGTAGTGTTTTGCCCAGTTTCCTTCAAATGCCTCTTTAAGCATTTAAATGAGCTTCCAGTATTTCTACTGAAAGACTCTTCCACAGTCTAATTACATGAAAATATTTATTAATAACTCGTGTTTTCAGTTCCTTTTAAAAAATATCTAAAAAAAGCTATGCAAACAAATATGACTTCATTATAAACAAAACTTGGTTCAAATACAACTCACATAGTTCTGTACAATTTCCTTGTTTTCTCAGCCAGTCTGTTCTTTCATGTATAGATATATTGGCATTAAATTTAATTTACCATGTTTGAAAATAATTGGGTAGTGGATTTACAGGAGTTTGTATTGGGATGTGTCTTTTTTCATTGTACCAATCTGACACAAATGTGATTTGCTGCCATATTTAACAAGATTAAGTGATCTTTGTTCAGTTTCTGTCCCTCAGTTCTTTCTGTGCAATTTAGAAGTTAGAATTTGAAGGAAAAACAGCTGACAACAAGAGAACAACACTAGCATATTTATGTCTATTTTCCAGCAGCAGTAACAGGGAGAATATGAACATAGTGATAATAACCTCATAAGGGTAGCGTCACCATGGTAAATTGTCAGAGTAACTCCTCAATAGGGCATGGGACTAAATTTAGAAGACTACACTGCTGGTGAGTCATTGATCATTGCACAAGTAGCATGGTCTTCTGCTGTGAATATACATACTGCGTTTTGCGTACATGGGTATGCAGTTTGGCCGGGATCTAATTATATTATTGTGCAAATTATATTTTACATTGTCACAGGTGAGACAGAGTAAACCACAACCCACGATGGATCTGGATATTGGGGTTTACTTAAGAACCAGTGAGATTAAAGCTTTTACCCTGTTTGATTTCCTCACACTCACTCTCTCCCTCCCCACCAGGGCTATGTTCCCCAGGTCTCGATGTCCCTCCCCATAGGGAGGTGGCTGCTGGCCAGGGAAGGACAGACAGAAAGGCCTGTCGGGTGATGCTGTGCGACTGCTCACAGGTACCAGTCTCAGGTGTTAGTGGCTGAGGTCTCTGGTTGTCCCCCAGCACTTGTCTCCATGCAGTGCTCTGATCTCCAGGGTCTCCTCCCATTTCCAGGGTCTTTCCTCCAGTTGGGTTCTTCACCACCTTCTTTCTGCATCCTCCAGCCCTCAGATTTCCCAATTTAAATAGTCAATGTGCAGAAGCAAATGCATGATCAGCTCCTAACTGGTGGTTCTGTTTCACATCTTTTTATTAACTGGAGGAATCAGGACGTGTTACAGTTATTTAGTCCTGGTGTTATAAAAATTTACAGCCAGTCCATACCAGTTGCAGCTAGCAGGCGGCAGGCTCGTGCTTGCTTATGAGTTCAAAAGTTCAGTTTCAGATAGTCACCCACTCACCCACAGATATGCAATTATCTGCTGCCTGTCAGTGTTCACAATCTAAGTTATCTTCACCTACTACATTTATCAAAAAAAAAAAAAAGCAAGCTAAACCTTGATGGAAAAATAGCTGTTTTTTTCTGGAAATAAAGAATCTCAACAACTCTGGTGCATCTATGTCAGTGATAACTATTAGAATGGCTCTTGCTTTAGGGGAATATCATGTGATAAGGCATGCACTAGAGTTATCTGATTACTATTGCAGTACAATGACTCTGAAGTAGAAAACAAGGTGGGTTTTTTTTCAACCATGCTGTAAGCTGTCCTGAAACTAATTTCAAATTTTTGCTTTTCAGTTTAGATAAAATCAATAGTAATTTCAGGTAACATTTAGAAGTTGTCTTTTCTTCTGAAATTTGTCATATTAGAGCACAGGTCAGACTTCTCAAATAATAGATTTCCAGTGTATAAGACCATGGCTGGCTTACTTGCTCTTTGGAAGAGGACCTGTTTAGTACATTGGCTCTCTGGAAAGGCCAGAACAACTGAGCTCATGTCTGAGTGGGGAAGAACTGGAGAGGGCTATGCTTTTTATTGGGACTCCTTTTTTTTTTTTAATACCCTTCCTCTAGGTGATCCAGAGGAAAAAGAGGGAAAGAGGCCATGCTACTCCCTGAAAATGCGCAGAGTAGGCACAGTGGCAGGGTAGATATCAGCAGGGAGACCACTGCCTAAGTTGCATGTTAAACGCATGAAGAAAGTTCACATATATCTCATACACAGCCAACAAAGAGTTCAAAATAATTCTCAGTATTCCATTGTATTTTACCTTTGGCTGTCAAAACTATTGCGAAAATAAATGTGCTTTGACAACTGGTATTTTTTCAGAAACTCCTGCCCTAAGTCACTATTTCAGTAGCTGGATATATAAAATAATAACATGAGACTAAAAGAGCTAGATTCTGCTCTTAGTTCTGCAAACATAAATCTGGAATAGCTCTACAGAGGTTTGTGGAGTTATTTCTGATTTACTGTAGTGTAGCTGTGAGACAAATTGCCGAAGGAGTATAGCTGTCTAATATTTTCTTCTGTATACCGCTTTATTACTTTGTACACAAAGAAGTAGACAGCCTCCTGTTACAGGGTGATTCAGTAACTCCCCAAAACACTGTGATACCACAATAACCACATAGACAGCCAAATGCATCAAGCTGACAGCTAACAGACTCTTCTTTCAATTTCTTGGTGACAGTTGCCACCCAGTGATTTACATCTGGAAATTAACATACAGAAAAGTACTTTGTGATAGCCCAACATTTGGATGATGTCTTCTTTCAGAAGATCTAATGCCACCATGTTTTGGAGCAGAAATTTGAAATTTGTCAGGAGAGTAGTTTCTGTCTTCAAAAAGTTGTCTGTTATTCCAACAGAACTGATTTTAATTTATTATTACCTTGAAAAAGGAGGAAAATAAAAGTAATTGGAGATTGCCAGCCACATCACAGACTTAAGGGAGCTTTGCAGATAAACATTAAAAAAAAGGCTCAACCACAGTGGAGGTCTGGTACAGTGAGTGTTTGCTGCAGAGTGTTACAGCAAAGACCTTGAGAGTTGACATCGTGATCCTGAACGAAGGAGACAGCATCCTGTGTCTTAGTACTGCTGTGAATCACATTGTCTACAGACTGACATGGGACGAAGAAGGACCAGGAATGAAAACAGGGCTTTGAGGTTCCCTTGCCCTAGTATTGTAAAGATCTACAGGGCTCAAATCCTGTAAGAACAAGAATTTGGCTTAGAAAGTTTGGGTAATAGAGTTTGAGATTGTAGGGGTAAGAGTTTCAGTTTGGTCAGAAAGATGAAAGTTGGACCAGGCAGTTGGGATAGGTGGTACTTGCTGAGAGGAAGAGTCTAGGTGAAACCAGGGTGGGTGAAAGGGTAAGGAAAATGATGCTGAGAGCCAAGCTGGGGAGACCTCACGCTGACATTATGACTGAAAAAATGCTCTTTTAACATGGTGTGTGTTTTCAAGTTCTGAATTCTGCTTTTGTAACCTTAGGTCAATTCCCCTTTGCCCTGTTTTGAGATGTAACTGCAACTAAACACGTTGCCATAGTATTCTACATCCATATGCTATGTATAGTTTATTACTGAGGTTTATAACATTTCCTTTGTAAAATTACTGGTTGATTAGCATTGATATCAGCATTGCTAATGCAGTAGTGAAAATCAAAACAGTCTCATTGACATATGGGACTCGACTGTTAGGCCTACTGGGTTGCACTCAGGCAAGCTCACTGAAGCTAGAAAAATTTTCTGATTAAAGAGAGCGCACTCCAGACAGGATCTGTGCATCCTCTTTCACAATGTCTTGTTTGATGCCCTGATTTTACCAGTACTTCAGAACACATAGTTGGGAAGCACTGTTTGCTCTGTGCTCCCAGGAGCCTGACATAAAAGCGTCTTGCTCACTGCACACAATTTAGCATATATGGAAATTTTCACTGAAATGGAGAAAAATGGTTGATCCGGGATTCTCTTAAGAAGAATGCATGCAGCCATGTACTGAAGCAGGTCAGGTTGTAATATTGCCTACAAATCTTACATTTTAAAAAACAAAAGCAGCCAAGCACTGTGTAATTGCAAGTCCATGTGGAAAAAGGAAAGGTTCAAAAAAGAAGGAGGAGTTGCTTGCCCCAAAACCATAGTTTCATGGAATATTGCCTCTTTGAGTAGATGCCTTCCTGCATGAATGAGTCAAAGTTTGTAGGAAGAGGTAATGTCTTTTAAAACTGGAAAAACAGACTTTCAGGCGCATAAGCCCTTCTTTGAATATGAAATAGAAACAGAAAACTTTAAAGCTAAACACAAGCTGAGAGCAATTATTCTGAACAAAACTATAAACTTTAAATTTGATAGGGGGATGTGATAAAGTCGTTGTAGGCTATGGGGGGAAGAGATGATGTTAGTTTATCACTTGTTAAAAACAGTGGTATTAGTGATGGAATGTGAGAAAGATTGTATTTCTGTCAAAGTGATGATTTCTAATATTGAGTAGAGTTAGTAATTTTAGTACTCAGGACCATCTTTTGAGGGCACTTTGTAAACAGGAGAGATGTCTCACTTGACGATGAGAACAGGGAGGCTAGTACCGGAGAAGCTGCATGGAGAGAAATGTCTTCCTTCTGGATAAATGAGTATTTTGATCCTTGACCAGTTGTCTGTGTGTGTTCCTTCTGATGTGCAGTGGCACTTAATTTCAGCTGTGTGGTTTACATGTGAACATCTGGTGCACTGGATCAATAGATTAAAGATAAGAGCTAGTGATTTTTGTGGTACTATTACGGGAGCATTAATTCTGAGCTGTGATGGTATAGTGGCAAGTTTTACGTTTGTTTATTCATGTTGGTCATAGAATCATAGAATCATAGAATGCTTTGGGTTGGAAGGGACCTTTAGAGGTCATCTGGTCCAACCTCCCTGCAGTGAGCAGGGACATCTCCTCTTCATAAGGAGAAGCTAGTCCTAATAATGATTTTAGGTAGGTGGGAGGGATGTCCAAAGGCTTTTTTCCTATTAAAAGTCATAAAAGACATCCATCTCTAGCAGGCCTACCTTCCTCACACCCTTCAGGTGCAAGGACTGGACCAGTACTTTCCACATCACTTTTCTTCCTTTCCTTTTCTTTAAGGCCCAGAGTCAGAAAGGAACCAAATGTAGGGTAGGGCCATGCAAGTTCTCCTTCAGAATATGAGCCACCCCAAAAGACACCGCTCTGTTAAAGCTCTGCTTCCCTAAATTGCTTGTGCCACAACTGTGCGGGTCCATGCAGGTGAGCAGTTGAGAGACAGAGCAGAAGCTGTACCTCATGCTCAGTTGTTTTCAAAACTGCACTGAATTACCAGTTCTGCTGGCAAACCTAACATCGCATTATTCTGACAAATAAAATACAATTTTTTTTCAGGGATAAGCTAAGCAAAGATAAGATGAAATAGCACAAGAAAATGTTCAAGAAGCATACAGTTGAGTACTATTTAAAATTCAGGGTCATGTTCTGCCCTCAGGTATACTAATGCACAATGCTTGTGGGAATCATCATACAAATATTTAT
>VYZW01013505.1:1341-11839 GCA_013401315.1 Balaeniceps rex
CTGAATACTAGAAAAAAATAAAGTCTAAAAAGGTGAAATTGTTTGCTTTTCTAACTATTAGTAGTAATAGAAAATCCTGCATTTCAACCTACAGAATTCCCAAGACACCTACGTTATCCTAATTCTGTGCATAAAAGGTAACGGAGGCAGAGAATTGCAGTGTAGGACTCAGTATAGCACATGATTTTCCACTGACTATCATTCTGCTTTCGACTCTGGAGGATTTTGCTCCTAACAAATTAAAACCCCTCCTGAAATTTTAGTCCTAAAGCTACTCAACCCACAACCCCCATCTTTATAAGAAATATCTAACTGTTAACAGGTAAGTACTAGGAATAAGTAATGAGAAGTCTGATACTCTCTCAGAAAGGAGTGTACCTTTTGCCTCCCTCACACCTCCTACATTCACTGCTGGTTCTCATCCAGACCCTGTTCATGTTGCTCACTTGTGGAGGGGAATCTCTGTGCCTTTTCAAAAATCCCACTGGTATTACACGTGGGTAGAAAGTGTCACCTCATTAAAAACCCTCAAGAGATGGATGGTTTCTCTGTGTGCTATGGGAGCTTAACCCCAAGGCTGATTATTCAAAGAAAAAATTGTGCATGGTCTTAAAAAAAAAAACCCCAAAAAAACCCCACAAAACACTCCCACACAAACCAAACAAAAAACCCTGAAACACTGCCCCCCCCGAACCCCACACCCAAAACCCCAATTTTGATTATTTCCACATAATCTCAGTAAAAGAGCAAGACCTAGGCTGGAATGCCCTGTACACACTGTAGATATTGTTATATTCTCTGTGACAATGATTTCAATCTGGAGCCTGTAAATCCATGAGGAGTGGTTTTACAGTACTTAATTTTGATGGTGGCATCCAGCCTCTCCTGCCAATGTTCTTCTGCCTTACATTTCTTTTTCATTCATTCAGCCTCGGTTATTTCTCTCCTTCTCTTCCTGGTTGAAGAATGAAACTGTTTCCTTCCACTATTTCACCTGTCTTCTCACTCAGCAGTAGACTTCTTCCAGGAAGAGGTTTCTGTTAAGAAATCAATTTAGATTCCATCCATAGAAGACCACACAAACTTCAGAGTGAATCCGGGACACTGACTGTAACTCTATTTATAGACACCGAAGTCAGACTGAACACAAGGTCAATTTCTCTTTCAGGCTGCAATGAACCTCTCAAATCTGCTGAACTTAATGAAGTTGCAGCAACACTAGAAAAAGAAGGATGTTGTCCATAATTCATAGTCCTGGTAGCTTCTTCCAAATAATTTGCCATAATGTGGCTTCCAAATGCATTTTTTTTTATTTGCAAGGACAACAGGAGTTGTATTACCAGCCAAAGGAGGTAATGCACATAAATCCTTATAGGTCACACTGAAAATATAATCTGATATGTACTGCTGAAGACTGAAAAGACACAGCTTCTTTCCTAAAGAACCTTCTCCAAAGTTCTCACTCATGCACAGTGTTCAGCGTCATCAAGATTTGCATTCACAAGGAGTGCAATATCAAGGTAAATAAATACTCTGAGTCGTCTTGTTTATTCTATACCAGTCTAAAAAAACATGCAAATGGTCAGAAATTGCATTGACATCTACATTAAAACCCTTCTGCATTAACAAAGTGGTGGTATTGGGGCCATACAGCAAGCTAGAGTAAGATCATTCATCTATAATAATATCAGTAAGGCAAGGAGTATGTTTCCAGTTCTTTCCTTACATCTGTTAGTGCAACAGTGTCAGAGACACGTCTGAATGTCTGGAGAAGACACATATGAAATATGTGGAGCCAGTTTAGTGCTTTACAGTACAATACAACTGTCCTGAAGAAGGGATCACACCTGTTTCACAACCTTCAGATCTTTATCCTGAAGGCTTAAGACTTCCTTCAAAAACCGACAAACCACATTTCATGTCCAAGTTTAAAAAAAGCACACTCCTATAACAAAATATTTATAGCAAAAGTTACAAATAAGAGTGAGCACCATTTAACACACAGCTCACTAAATAGTGTTGGCAATTCAAACACGTTGCAAACAATACGTCTGCATTTTGAGTAGCATTGTTGTGCTTGGTTTCCTAAACTAAAGGACACTGCATTTTCCTATGTTCCTTTTAGTTATAGTGAGATACAGGCTAGTTAGAACTAAAAGGTTTGTGGACTTTGTGGAACTTTTTTTGGACACTTAAGAAATAAATTTATCATGAAGAGAAGAGAAATCAGGTTTAAAGTCTTCCAGTATGATCTAGTATGACTTTTACTTCCGTTCCAGTCCAGCAGGGTAGGGACTGAAAGACAGCTAATCACTAGTCTGACATACCATAGAACCAACCACTTCTATCAGTTGTTACAAATATCCCTGCTGTCCTCTTTTTACCAGTGGGAAAACTGAGGTCTCAGGTGAGCTGACCTTGCCTACGGTTACAGAGCAGAGTGAAGAAGAGAATCCTGCCCCCTCTGGCCAGACTTTTTGATTTCCAATAGTTTTCTATTTCTGTGTAGTACTGAAGAAACAAAGGGCCACTTTCATAAATCTTTCAACTGCCGTTTAAGCACACGTGGCCAGTGGAAGTGTACTGGGTTAAGGAGCAGATTTCAGAAGTTTCCAATCTCATGATTCCCATCTACATGTTCAAAAGACACCAAAGCTGTAGTTCTCTAATTAGCTCCTACTGAAGACAGCATGCGCATCCAAAATACTTTTTTTTTGGTTATTTAGTCTTTCTTCAAAGTTGTTGCCTGAAATTTCCAATCATATGATCCTGGTTAAGTTTTTACTAATAGTGTATAATGAAGCAAATGGTCAAATTGTTGTATTTTCTTGATTCCTTGATTTGACACAGGCTAAATGTTAACCCAACTAAAGCATTTAAATTGTTGTTCACATTCAGAGAGACAGAGCTAAGCTACAACTCAGCTTCCTTTCCTATAGTGTATTTCATATTTATTCTGATGCCTGCAACCACCAAGGAGCCTGGATTACAGCAGACCATAATACTCTATGAACCATGGTTATAATTAGGCGCCACATCCATTGTAATCCTATGGACGTCATCATGTGTTACCAGCATCTGTTGACAGATCTCATACCAGGCATATCACTGAAATGGCAAGTCTGGAGAGGGCAGCCCACAATAGAAACAATGGCATTTATTTTTGGTTTGTTCCAAGACTGTCTAATAGAAAATATATGCTGCCAACTGCCAGGGCTCCACTGGGATCACTTTTCAATATTATATTACCAGTTAGAACAAAGATCTGCGCCCATGTATGTGCAATCTTCTCCTAATAAATAAGGAAATAAAGAAAGCACTTTCTGCAACTGCCCTAGCACCAATTAGAAAAGATAGAAGCCTTGAAATTTTATAAAGTTTATCAGGCCCTTTATCATGAAAGTACTTATTTTTCATGTAATAATAAATTCAGGCTCCTTTCTAAGACAAGGAATGAGGATCCCCCCTCTTAAATCTTATTTAAATGTGGTATCACTTTAACATCAAAACTAAGCCCTGGGAACTGGCAACATAAAGCAGCAAAGCAACAATCTCTCTAGTCTATGGAAGTAAAGCAGAGTCTGCTTTAATTTATCAGTGTGGAAACCCGACTTTCTGCTGAAGCGCTGTCTGTTTGGAGGAATGGAAACAAAAAATTTGCTGTGGGGTCTTATACTAACTACTGCCTGCTCTTCTGTAAAAGTCAAACAATTTACTGTAAACATAAGAAAGCCTACAGAATCCAAATTATCTTTATTTTTTATCATTTATCTGCATTGCAGGAAAACTGCGTTAGAGTGCTGACTAATCTAGCAACCCATCCATTATTTCTCACAGCATTCTCTGAAATGCTGGACAATTGAATCTGAACCAGATGTAACCACGACCTGTTACAGCTGAGCAGTTTCAAATCACTAAAACACTTAAGCACTAAGATAATTTCCATTCTCATTATAAAACATAAAAGAATAGTTCACCATCTAATTAAAACAAATGTCAGTGTTGATGAGTACAGCTTAGTAGTTGGTTAGGAGTTGCACTGGCTGGTAGATCAAGAAAAGTGAACTTCAACCTGGCCCAGAACTTATCCCACTCTAGTCGTACAGCAGGATCCAAACAGGTGTGAATGTAGGAAAATCAATAAAACCAGCTAAAACTCACAGAAGGAGGAAGGCTACAAGTAAAAACTGAGAGGAAAATATTGGCTCTACCGATTTTAATGGAAAAGCAAACCCATTGACCCCAACGATCCTAACAGCTCTTACATTTATAGCTATATGTTTATAGTATAGCTTTTCTAGAAGCTGTGACTGTAACAGTGGGCCAGATTCTGTCATCAGATATAAGTTGGCAACTTCTACTTAAGTTTTTGAAGTGAACTGCTCACCTATAGCAAAAAGCATATTCAACCTTATTGTCTAGAGCACCATTTCTCTTTCTCTCCTCCCCCCCCCTTTTTTTTTTTCATTCTTGTAACCAGCAGATAACCTTTTAATCCCAGATCTGTCAGCTGTGACTTCAACATCACCTTTTACATTAGGAAGTAACAAATCCTTTACAATATTTAATCTCTCTCTTTTCCATATGCTGCTTAAAACTCAGCGTTCTGAAATTAGATATTGCAAATATTACTAACGTACCAAACCATTGACAAGACTACTGATGGGATTATAATCTCTGCCTATGTACAGAAAAAGAGCATGGGCAGTACTTGCTGGCATAATAGTTTTCTTACACCTAAAAGGCACGAAGCATTTCCTCTACAATGGAATATTCCAGGGAGTTTACAGACCCGATTTTTTCCCAGACAGTGAATTGGCATGTGGGAACGTAATCATGAAATACAGTTTTCCAAATCTAGCCTAGATCTAGGCAGTATTTTCCTTGTCAGATCATTCAGTCAGAATTAAGAGTAAATTCTAATAAGAGCTGACTCACAAGATCACAATTTCAAAAGCGGTTTCCCAGTCTGCTCTCAGAAATATTGCAAACTTTTTTGCACACCAATTTTGAACCATCTCATTCATCTCCCTGTTTATAATTGCAATTTACTGTTTTTGGAAAGCAATCAGGCACACACATCAATTCAGAGTCTGCTTACCAAAAGGAAGACCCAGGAAGTGAAGCTAAAAATTACTGAAATACTAATACATAAATCTAGAGGTACTGACAGAATATTTCCAGTGCAATAAAAAAAGAAACTCCTGACTCTCGTAAATTATTTTCATCTTACATAGGTTTCACTTAAGAATCCAAAAAGTGAACGCTTTATCCTCAAAATATGGTGTAGCTACTATATATTATATACATGCTTTATACAATGTAAAATATATTCTCTTACAAAATTAGAACCCCTTACTGCACAGCCCTGGCAATTCCAGATGCACCATGGCAATAAGAGAGGGTATCATTCCACAGAGAAGCACATAGAGAGACACACATTCTTTCCAGACCTTCCTTTGCTGTTTCTCCCATGCTGGGTCGAGGAGCAGGTCCCTGTCCCATTCTTCTTCTTGGGTCATGTACTCATCTTCTTCATAGTTGTAGGTGTACTGCATGTTTGTTTCTATCTGGTTCATGCTATTCATGCTACCCCGGGATCAACTTCAGCTGCTGTCGCTTCTACTACGTTTAAATATATATGTATTTTAAGCTTAGTTTACTTGCTGATGGGTTGTAGGTAGCAGTGTCTTTTTTCTTTTTTTTTTTCTTTTTCCGAGGTGACAGGGAGTGAATATTGTTGAGTCTTGCTGAGAGCAGAGGCTGAACCTGTCAGGTAGGTGCTGACGTGTGGTGACCTTCCGTCCCTCTCTCTCTTTCTCTCTCTCTCTTTTTCTCTCTCCTACCCTCCTTTCCTCTCTCTCTCTCTCTCTCTCTCGCTGNCTCTCTCGCTGCTGCTGCTGCTGCTGCTGCTGCTGCTGCTGCTGCTGCTGCTGCTGCTGCTGCTGCTGGTCCTGCGGCTGACCCTCCGGAGAAGCCCAGCGCGGCTCATTGCTGCGGCTTATTATCCCCGCCGGGCTGTCACGTGGGGCGGCGGCGGCTCCAGCCCCGCTCCAGGCGGCGAGGCGCCCTCGGTTGGGCCGGGGCCGCTAACCCCCGCGGGCGGGGCCGAGCCCAGCCGAGCCGAGCCGGGCCGGGCAGGAGCACGGCGCCCGCGGGCGGCGCTGGGGCCGCCGCACCCGCCGCTGCGCTGTTTCTGTAGAGGCAGCGAGACTGCCTGCAAAAAGGGAAGGCTGACCGGGGGAACTCACCTCCCGTAAGCGCTCCGGCCAAAAGTTACTGTCTACTCGGCTGTTTGTCTGTCTTTCCTTCCAATTTGATAAAATACTTGTCTTTTTTTTTTTTTCCCCTACTGACATGTATTTCTACCTCTCAAGACCTGTCTATGATTTGCCAATGTAGTTTGACATTGTTTATCATTAGCCTGAAGTCTGTGTGGACCCTTGAGTCACTTCACACTTTCCTTTCCAGATTAAGGATCACAAGAGCCAGTGCAGACAAGGACACCCAAGAGACGAAACAATTTCCAGTGGAGATCAGGTCTGGAGTTAAACCAGAAACTATGGAAGCACAACTTAGAAAAGCAACATATTATCTCTTTCGTCCAGGAAACACGCTCAGTACATCCCAAAAGCAGGCACCAAGAAGCACATACAAAGGTCTGTGGAACCAATAACTATAAATGTGTGACAGCAACCATTTATCCATGCTTTCCACAAGGTAAAATCTGAAAAGATAGCACTGAAATCAAGCATCCTGGCAAGCATGTCCGGCACCTCCCGTGTCGTATCGGTTCAGTTGCCCTGGCACCAAGTCCCTTCTGGGAATTGGCAAGTTTACTATGTTCTTCATGTAGCCTGTCATTAACGCCTGCACCTATCATCAGCCAAGGTCATCCCCTCTAGCAGTGTCCACGCTGGATACAATTTGAACCTTGCTTAGAAAAAGAAAATCCTCACCAAAGCTGAGCTTTTGGAAGCCATAAAAGACAAAGCCAGATATGAGGGCTACGTTCAGTAAAGGGAGAACTATGTTCAGTAAAGGCAACCACAGGTCTCTAGGCCAATGTGAATGAATAACCAGAATAATTAACAGCTAGACAGCATATGTCCTCCGCTTCATATTGCTAACTAAATCTCTGCTTTCTGCCAAGTCGCCTTCTATCCCATAAGTCTATGTGATTTAGAAGAACATGCATACATGCACAGCTAATACCTACCCATCAACTCAAAAAAAAATCATAAATGCAGCACTAAGGTTGCAAACTGGAACTCAGAAGAGGATTGCAAGATGTTTCATACAGTCAAAGCAAGCTGAACTTCCAAAGATTGATGTACATACTGTAAGATAAACAGTCTAAAAATCAAACTCCAAATCTAAGCAGCAAAGCCAGAACCACATGCTTTTCACCTGCTCAATGCAAATATTCTCAAGGTTGCTACATTTCCATCTATATAATGAAGCAAATGTTGATGAATACTATGCTTAGACCTTTTTTGTTCAAGCGCAGATGAGCATTCTCTTAGGATACTCTCAGACAATATCAAACAGCAATTACAAAACAAAATATTGCATGTATGTACACATTATGTGTATGCTGGTGTAATTTGTGTGGTTTATTTTTACAGCTGGGTAGTCATCTGTGGGTTGTGATACATGTCCAATTTCAATCACCTAAATGACTATTTAAGCCTTTGAAGTCAGTAAAACCATTTCTTCTTATTCGCTATACACAGCACAGGAGAAGTTTCTAGAGGAAAAGCAGGAAGAAAAGCCCCAGAAGTATACATGTGAAGCTGTAATGCTCTGAACCAGAGCTGTCTCCTGTGCAAAGACCTCTCCTGCACTGACAAGACCTGTGACCTTTCATGCACTACCTCATTAGAGGTGAGCCATTGCAACCAGCTTTGTGCCTTTCCTCGGCACTGCCTTGTCTGGGGATCTACAAGGATGAAGTCAGATGGTACCCCACCACTCCCCACCGCGCAGTATAGGTGAGCCTTGCGGGTACTGATGGCTTCATACAGGGACGTACTAGGTAAAAGCCACATTTTATTTGTTGGCCCTCATCCTATAATACAGGCCAGAGTGCCTGTGTCATGAAATAAAAACTGAGGCATTATGATGACAAAGAGTATCCGATCACACTGTGGATTAGGACTGGAGTCAGATCCATGCCTAGATTTCTGGAAATCAAAGGGAAATCTACCCAGATTTTCTAGAATTCTGAAAGATGGTTATTAATTTTTTTCATACAATAACTGGATTTGCTCAAAACATAGCTAGCCGCTGCTGCAAAGGTACTGTTCATTTTTTCATGTTCACTTGGTACATAGGTAAACGTAGTACTTTCAGAACAAAACAAATAAACCAAAAATGTCATAATTGTTCCAAGGAACCAAATGCTAGAACCTTGGTATCTCTCAGCTAGTCTGAGAGATAAAAAAAGTCAAGTTAATTCCAAATAGGAATAAACCCACATTTTTCTATATGGGGCAAGTAAGTATTTCAGAATCCACTTTGGGTAGGTTATGTCAGTTCATTTGGGATCAAAAAAATATTTCAGAATGAATAATCCTAACTTTTTAATTCTGAAAATGTCGAAATAGGGGGCTTCAACTTTGTCAGCGTGCATTTTGAGAGTTGGGCTTTTTACCTATGAAACAGGAAGCTAAACGGAATATCCCCATTTTAAAAAAACTGTCTCTCTTGATGGAATCTGAGCTGTTTTAGGTTCTCTAAATAAATGCTTACTGCCCCTTAATCAGACAGCATGAGTAGACAGGGGAGATATTTATAGATGGAGCTTTAGGAGGAGTATCTGGTATTTTGTTTACTACTTTAATTTAATTTTATAAACGAACTGTGTGGATGGTAACAAGAAGCATATGAATGGAGGTCCATAGTGGAAAGAGAGCCAAAATGGAACTCTGACACCAAACTTGAAGTGGAAACGGAGCTGCCTCTTCCAGCTCACCTAGAGAAAAGAAAAGCTGTGCCCAGCAGAGTAGTATGAATAAAGCAGTGTGCTTCAGTCAGCTTATTCCCACATCAGAGGTAGGTTAGGACTACTCCCACTAAAGCTGGCAGAGTCGCACAGCTACAAACTATGTGTGCCTAAGGAGAAAGAAAATCAAATCAAAACAGAAATAAGCAAGCTGAGCAGGAAAGAAAGGACGAAAGTCCCAAGCAGAGAAAGAGAAAGACGCACAGTGAACCATACAGATAGGGAATTTTAAGCTGACATGGCAATATACCCGAGAGCCAGCAGGTATATTTAAGGTACAAATGACACAGATTCCTTACAGTGTGGTAAGACAAAAAGAATACTCATGACTGCCAAACAGATTGGAAGAAATAAGGTGGCACAGGGAGATCAGCAATGGAGATGGCAGAGCTGAATTGTCGACTATTTTTATCTTTTATTTGGCAAAAGGTGTGCAGTTGTAGTTCATGCTAACATAAATGCTAGTAAGGGCCTACCCAGGAGAATGCCTTTACCCCAGGAGAACACTGTGGCAACAAGGTATCATTTCCCACGCACGAGGAGCAGCAAGGCGGCCAGAACTTGCCTAATAGGAGCAGCAGGTCTATGGGTGAGCTCACTCAGTATTCCTTATCACAGCTCCCACTTACGAAAGATCTTTGAGTCTAACACACCTAAGCAAAAGCCTCCTGGCACACTTTGCGTTAAGCTCCTTGAGAAACAAAGGGCTTTTCTAACTAAAGGAAGCACAGTTTTCACCTCCTGTGTCAACCTTTATCATTTTTTTAACAAAATGGAAATTGTTTCACACAGTTTATATTTAACATCCATTTGCTCCCCAAAAGTCATCATATCATTCTCACAAGAACTCACTCCTCCATATTTTCACTGTTCATCACTTTCAGTCCCTTCAACCTGCTTCTCATTCTTCCCTCTCACAAAATCTTAGAATGAGAATAGAACCCCAACTTTTTAATAAAACTTCACAAATGCTGAACACTGCAACAGTGTTTCCCCAGATCATTCTTCTATTTGAACTTAGTGAGATCTAAAATAAGAAATTAGCCAGATTTCTCTACCTAATAATCGCCCGTGAAACAATCAACTGATGTGAAGATGATCACCATTAGTTTTCAGCTAACACTTCTGTGTAGGAACACAGTAGTTCACATCTGCCAAAACTGTCTCAGACAGGCCACAGAAAGATAAAGAACCTTATGAGAGCTTAATAAGTCGGTGAGTCTTTAAGCAATCATCTTTCCCTAGGCACAGCCTGTTTCTTTGTGAAAAAGAACAGTAGGATGGTTTCTCAAAAAAGAAGTCAATGAAAGATAAAAGAAAATAAATTCAAAGTGATTGTTCCCTTGTGTAAACTGTTAACAGAATCTTAAAGGAGGGATCAAAAAGCTCTTATTTTCAAAGCATGCCATAACTATCGCTTAAAATGTACTTTTGCTTGTAGCAAATATCCACTAGTATTAAAGCTGAACCAATACAAATTTGAATTATTTA
>VYZW01013509.1:14395-27943 GCA_013401315.1 Balaeniceps rex
AGGCTTCTGTTTCAAGGTACATTTTATTTCAAATTTTTTTAGATATTTGGTCATTATTGTAGTAGTTAAGTGTGGTTATCTTGCTACCTGGTGTTCAGCCAGTGCAGTCCGCTTTTTGTTCTAAATGTGACAATGGACACTTTCAGTGCTGTATCTTCTAACAGCACGGTAGGTACTGTTAATGTACTAAATACCTTGTACTCTGCTGACAGTTGGGTTATTTTCAACCTCAATATTGAAAGCAACAAGACCATTAAATGAAAAGCCTAAATAAAAGGTCACATTTTCATTTCCAGGGGGCACTGAATCATGATGGAGTGGCAAGACAGGAAACTCCTTCACGTGGCCACGGATAAATAAATTTCTGTCCTTCGTCCAACCAGAAACTCTCTTGAGAATGTCACGAATCCTGGAAATATTCCATACAGTTCCATGTAGCCACTTCATTCTCCTCTCATCTAAGGACCCGCTAATTAATTTATCGATTTTAGTTTTGTGCACAATCTTACCTAAGCCATAACCCTTTCCCAGAAAAAAGTGGGTGTAGATTCTTTTCTTTCTGGTAGGAACATCTTTCATCTTGATGTCATATAAACGTTTCAGGGTTTGAAGGGCTGAGCTTAGAATTTCGTCTTTATCTGGACTAGGCTCTTTGTCTAATGCCTCATCTGGCCAGTACAGCAAGGTGAGCAAAAAATGGGCACTTGCTGGAAATGGTCTTTTTCCTTTACAGAATCTTACACTGAGCTCACGAAGAGTTTTCACTGGAAGAAGTTTGGCTGATCCTGGTGCTAAGCATGCTAATGTGATGTGGCACAAAATATAATTGATCAGATCGTTGTCCTCTAGCCTGTCCCTTTGTGGGTTTTCTGTATAGAAACTAAGGATCTTCTCTAGCTTTTCAGCTGACCTATTCTCTTTCTTATCTGTTAAGAATGACAGGATATTAGTGACACTACCTCCACCATTCTTATAAATATTCATTCGTCTAATCAGCTGGCTCTCAGGGCTGCTGTTGCTGTCCTCAATAAGTGACGCTGAGATGAAGAACCTGGCATATACTTCAGACTGTCTTTTTAGCCATTTTCTGGGATTATAAATTTGTTCTTCCTTTTCATCTTTGTCATCTTCGTCTTCCTTCTCGTGGGTTTTATCTGTTTGGAAATAACTTAGGTCTTCTGAAATCCATTCCAGAGCATTGTACAGGTTCTGGCGTAAGCCTTTTAGGCGGGAGTGAAGCCTTCCCCATGTCTTTTCAATGTCTTTAGGAATGTAATCTGTGATCAGGTATTTCACAAGCTCAGAATATTCCCCCTCTGGACTTCTGTGAAATACATCGACTGTGGACAAAAATCTAAGGAGACGACATCCTACTTCCACTTCTCCAAAATAGCCAGCGTTGTTCATGCTGTCACGTTCTGCTTTTGCGGCCTGTTGTGCGGCCCTGAAGCATTTCATAGCCTTAAGAGCAATCTCTATCTTTTGAATGATGCTTTCAGGAGTGTCCTCCTGTGTCATTTTATCCACAGTGAAACTAAACCATTTCCTATAGACTTGACCTTCTGTATCTAAAATAAAAGAATCGTTCGGCAAATGAAGTTTTGCAACCCCTGCCCAATATTCCGCATCTTTAAATTTTTCATTGTTGTAATGCAGTCTGGCAAGCTGCTGGGCAAAAAAAGGATCTCTTCCAAGGAGTTCATATGCAGCTTTTAAAACAGCTATAGCTTTTTCACAGTCTTCAGCTTTACAGACATGTTCAATGAATGGGGAGAAAAGAGTGTCAGTATTGTCACCCCTGCTTCTCTTATCGCGTCGAATAAACAGATCTCTGATGAACTTTATGAATTCCTCTCGTCCAAATCTGTTTTCAAAGAGAGTCTTTTCCTGAAGAAGAGTCATTGCAAGTTGACTTTGAGGTTCATTCCCTGAAAGCTGATGCAGAATTTCTTTTGCAACCAGACAGTGTATTATCCGAACAGATGAAATATAGGTGGTACTTTCCCTTAGCTCAATAAAGATCATTCTTGCCTGTTCGCTCAAGTGACTTTTGAAATCATATGCTCTTGATTTCCTTTCTGTATATACCCCTAGTCCCAGAAAAGCCTCACAGTGTGACAGTGAAACATACGAATTGGGTACATAAAAATTAAGCAAAGCCACATAACGCATCAAGCATGTATCACGAGAAGAACGGTCTATGCCTTGCAATATGTGCCCTACAAAGTCTCTCACGTATGTTTCATTGAACTCCTCACACATCAGGACAAATGTAAGTATGAATTCTGGCTTGACATCTTTCTGCTTCAGTTTTTCAAGTTTAGTTCTGAACAGGCTTTTCTCTGAGTCCGTCAGCTTGTGAGTGACAGCAACTGTGTCCAGTGGAGAAGCCTTGCAAAGTCTTTCAGGGTCATTGGATCGTCTACAGCACATGAGGATGAAGTAAGGTCTGGGGGAGTTAATTTTCCTAGTTGCTACAGCATCCATTAACTCATTCCTTAGTTCTTCTAAATAGTCTTCATCATAGTCCTCAATCAGGAGGAGCACAGGAAGACAATGACTAATTTCTTTTTCTTCATAATCTCTAAATGCAAGTGCATGCTCACAAACAGTTGCAGGTGAATATGAGGCTTTGATAACAGCACATCTTAAGTCCTTTCTTCTTTTCCATAGAACTTGCCGTGCTATTGTGCTTCCACCACTTCCAGGATGGTGAAATATCTTTAGTTTAGCCACAGAATAGTTGAGTCCACTTCCTCGTAAAATGTCATCTAGGAGTTTGCTAGCATCCTTACATGCTTCCCGTTCAATGATTTCCCCACAGCGTCTTTTATCAGCGAGCCAGAAGTTTTCCCAGATGATTTTTCTCCCTTGGTAAAAGTTTTGTTCTATTTCTTGTATTTCTTTTTCAGTCAAAAAATCTAATTTGATATCATCACATTGGTCAACACAAAGGATTTCTAGGGAAAACAGTTTCTCTTCTTCCAGCGAGGGAAGTGTACATACCCCTCTAGTGGAAACTGGCAGATGTCTGGGTTGTGCTGTAGAAGGCAGCATTGTTTGAATGGTGGCATCTACGTGACTTAGTTTCATACCCACAACACTGCATTGTTCTAGTGTCTCAATGCTGCAGGATGCCTGAGCTAGATTAGCCCACTTCCTGTAATTTTCTCTGGACTCTGCAATGCAAACGATGTATTCTGTGCCGTTCATCTCTGTATAGAATTCCTGAAAAGTGTCCACGAGTGGTTTCTGCACTGGTGATAGCAATAGGAAGAGCACAATGAAAGACCCCTTCGGCAGGATTTCGTCACAGATACGAGTAATTGCTTTCTTAAGGTATTTTTTTTTGGTTCTAATCCATGTATTTTCATCACAAGGTTTTTCATCTCCGAGGAAGTCAGTGCGCCCATTGCAGAATATCCAGCTGGTCTGATCGAACAGGCACAAATGTTTCTGAGAGGGAGGGTTGCCAGTCTTACTTTCATTGGAAAAATCCTGTAAAAAATAAGACCTTGTTGCGTGGTGTTCTTTGTACTTGCTGTACAGCCCTGACACATTAGAATCTTCATCAAAGTCAAAGACGCAGAAAATGTTCAAGTGCATTAAAAAGTTGATATAGTTCAGATTATCCTTTTCACATCTGTTTGTGACAAGGATGTACCGTAGGGAATCATCCATATAGCTTTTGCCATCATTTAGTAGAACTGATAACTTTCTTCCTAAATTTTGAGATACTTCTGTATATACTTCTGCGCTGGAGAGCTCAGCTTTTTCTCTTTGAGCATCCCTGTCTTGTAAACCCTGAATAAAAGTAGCTAGATCGTTGTGCATTACAGGTTCAGACTTTGCTCCGAGTCTCTGATAGAGAACTTTCTCTTTTGTCAGGGTCACTTTCTGGCTGCCTTCATTGTATTTTGGCAAATACACTTCAAAAAATCTGTTCTTTACTAAACTGGATGTTGGTTCAATGTCAACCTCCACCACAAATCTTTGTTCCTGACAGTCTTTCGAAATCACTTCAACAAAAACAGGTGGGTGAATACATTTCCTTGCAATTTCTTGTACGGTTTTGCAAAAACATTTTTCTATATAATCTAATGCATCAACATAGTATTCTCGCTCTTTGACCTTTATGCCTACGATCTGGCCGTGTTTCCAACCTCTATCCTCAACACCGTCCATGATACCAAAATGTATGGTGCCATTTGTTCGAATGTTCATGCAGGCTGAAGCAAATCGTATCACTTCAGAGGCAAATTTTGATTGCAATTGATTTTTGTTCAGTTCTGCAGCAGTGGCAAGAGATTTGTATTCATGGCAAGGAGTGATTAAATCATTGACTCCTGATTCTGGAACAAGAACTCTGTCTTTCACATATTTGAAATCGTTATTCTGACTTCTAAATGGTCGACAGTTGCTGAGTTCTAAAACTTCATCAGTACTCTGAAGTTGGGAGTTCTTTCTTTTGCTTTGCCTCTTGCCAGAATTAGAAGCTGCGTTGTCTGTGGTAGTTTTATCTGCTGGACCACAGCTGTCTCCACTTGAAGTTTTTTGAGCAGGGGCAGTGCTGGGTCTTGCTGGATCTGTGTGTGCATCAGTTCTGTCAGCCGTTTTGCTGCTGGAATGCTTGGCTTGCTGCGCATTTTCCTGTAGATGCAGAAGTTCGTTTATCTTGCAGATTAACATGTGGATTTGGCCTCCTTTCATACCTATCCCTTTGAGGAAAGAGTCATCCAGTTCCATTAACGCCGGACCTGTCACTTCTTCCGCATACAGTTTTTCTACATATTCTTTCTTGATTCCAGTAGATTCTAGCCAACATTGGACATGGTTCTCATCCCATTTATTCACAGGTAATTTTCTGTAATCTACAAGTTAAAATTATGTGTTAGTAATACAAACTAAAAGCATGTTAACGTGCTTGACAAGCCATTATAATCCTTGCAAAACCAGCCACGTTGAATGCTAGATTGTTTTCTTTCTACCAGTCACAGTGAGAGACTGTGTCTTCTCAAATATGTCAGTTCTGATGACTAGAAGCATCCTTAACCTTCATCAAAAGCAGCCCTAAGCTGCTGTTAGTACAAGACTAACAAATCGGTGAAGCAGGAAACCATGAGAGAGGTTTGGAAACGATCCTTGAAGGGAGTCACGGAAATAACCCAAATTGGTTTTGAAAGGAATGGTGTGATAAGGTTATCAGAACTGACGGGCTGAATTCTCTAAACTAGAGAGGTTTGGGTAGATCATTTACCCGCTTGAGTCTCTTTATGTTCTGCTAAATGCAGATTGCATCAATACAAACCATGAGATGATGTTAAGAGTACCAGTTAGTTCCCCACTAGAGATGAACCCTTAAAATGCAGATATTAAAAAGCAAATTGCTACATATAAAGTACACATTTTCTGAAAGCAACACATACCCATTGCCTTTGATGAGGGAAATGCTGCTGTTAACGAACCCTAGAAGGGGAAAAAATAACTGCCTTCAGATTTACGGTTAACACTCCTGTGTTAGTTAAGTTGACTTATTGTGCTGTTTTCCGAACCCCTCCCCACCTTTTTGGTCCAAAGTAGTTTCTGTACCTCTAAAAGCCTGGTCTTGCCAGCTACACTGCCTCTGTACACCGGCACTGTGTGGAGGCAGCTACTCTTGCTTCTGACACATGCGTGGGTGCAAAGGAGATGGGTTTTGCTGGAGAAGCATGAGCTGACAGCTGTGCCCATCTAGCAGCTCCTTCTGTTAGATATTAGAAAAAAGGAGGCCCAACACTACTGTGTCCCCTAGGTTGCGTAGTATTTCTTGCTTTTTATTCCTGTCTTTTCCTCACTCTCCCTTTCCCTGCCTCTTGCTCCCTCACACTCCCTTTTCTCTCTTTTTGTGTGTGTACTCTCCCCCACTCTCTCTTTTTTCCCTCCCTCCCTCTCTTTTTTCCCACATCTATTCTGGTGCTCACTGGATTTTCCATGAAGCAGTTCAACTTGCCCAAACCAACAGATTTTCTTTTTAGTGGGGTGTCCTGGCCTGGTAAGTAACTGCCTTGCTCAGGCTCCATTTACAGGGGTACAGAGATGGACTGCAGCAGGGGTAGCCAGTTCTGTGCTGCAGGAGGAAACACGTTAAACGAGCCTGCTCCACAACACCAAAAATTGATAGATTCACATAGTCAACAGTAACCAACCGTGAGCTACGGACTAGTCAACAAGGGTCACGGTGGTGGTGATGTTTCTCTTGCTGTAGTGTGAAAGCTCAGCTCTATGCTGGTTCAGCAGGTGGCCGTAGCCTGGCCAGCTCCATCCCTGCAGCTCATGGTGGTACAACAGCGACGCTCACAGCCTCTGAATCGAAGTGTAAAAGGAGCAGAGTCACCAGTGCAGCCAGCATAAAAGACAGTTGTGGGGCTCTGCGCAAGCTCCCCGCAACGTTTGAAAGTACAAAGGTTGTAACTGAGGGAAGGCAAGGAGCACTCCCCAGGACCGGGGCTTGGCAAGAGGTGAGTTCAGCAGAAGGTGGCGGTTTGGGGAGATACTGGGTCTAAGAGAATAGGGGATGCTAGAAAAAAAATTGTGGAGCAAGTTCATATTTACCATTTAAGCACCCAGTCAGCACTGTAGAAAGCTTGTGGGCTGACTGAACTGTCAGCATGGCAAATAGCTTTGGTTTAAGTGAGTGGCTCTGAGGGGAACCAGTTACAGGACTGCTCTGAGGTTATTGTAGGTGTAAGCAGATCCCTCCAAAATGAGTGTAAACAGGCTGGTTACGAAAAGGTTTGGAGACTGATGCATGCTGACAGCCCGTGCAGCCTCCCCCAGGAACTGAGGCTAAAAATGTTCCTGAAATACTGGCCTTTTGGTGCCTTTAGCCACCACTCTGCCTCCCAGGGCGGTGGTTGTACAGTGGCTTGGCTTATGGGTACCCACCCCTGCTTGTCTCTCTGCCAGCCAGCGTGTGCTGTGACAGCTGACGTCAGGCACCATTCTGGAGAAAACGAAACTTAAGGGAAACTAGAAACTTGGGTGGAGGACCAGCAGCAGCTGGGTAATGGTGGGGAAACATGGCTGGGGGCTGCAGAGCCCTGTGCTGGAGGGGGGCCTGCAGGATCCTCCTCCCCACCCAGTTTTAAAAGCAGGCAGTGTGTGTGGGGGTGAGTGGCAGAGGTTTTTTGTGGTCCCTGTAACCTGCGCACTCTAGCGGGACCTTGGGTACTGTCAGCTCCATGGGTGAGCAGGGAAGGGATGTAGCCATGGGGGGGGACAGAGGAGTGTGTGTGTCCCCCCACCCCAAGCTCCTCAGACAGTCCCACTTCACTTCCCAGCAGGATGGGGCGGGGCAGAGCTGGGAGGCGGCAGTGCAGGGAGAGCCGCACTTTTCCTAGTCCTGCTACCAGTAAAGTAACCCGCCAGGCTGAGAATAACCTCCTGCTCCCCACCTCCCCATGCAGGACCAGCGCAGCGCAGGGAGGGCTTACCTTGCAGAGCCTGTGGGTAACTGAACTGTCTCCAGTGTGCTCCTGCGTGCAAGGAAAGTGTTTCCAAAGGAGGTGAGGGAGGGCAGGTACTCCAACCTGCTGCAGTGCCAGGCTCTGCCAGCCTGCCTGTTCAGCGGCACAGGCCAGAGTCTGAGCCCTGCGGGTGTTTTTGCAGTGCTCCTGTGGGGCTCTTTTAAATGGTCCTACTGGTATCGGAAATGAAATAAAAAGTGGAACTGCTTTAGCTTTATACTGATGAGCCATCAAGTCTCCACCCCTTCTCTGTTGCTGGGTGGGGCGAACCCCTTGTGCGGCTGCACCGACACCAAAAAACAGGACACGTGTCAAGGTGCTGGGAGAGAGTGTGTGTATGTATTTTTGGGTTTTTTTGTTTGTTTGTTTATTTGTTTTTAAAAACTAGGCAGATCCCTCCCCCTTATTGCCCTCTATATCAGCTACCTACTCCCACCATGCCAGCTCACCAAACAGTGAAAAAAGAGAAGTTGGCAGGGTCATGGAACACCAGTGGCTCATCAGCCCTCTAATGCTGGGGCACAGGTCGGCTGCGCTGATACTCACGCTGTGAGACACGCTCACAAAAGCTGTCTTACAGACTGGCTTTTTTCCTGCAAACCACGTTGTCATTCCTCAACTTAGTTTCACACAAAAAAAAGTTAGTTACAGCTATCTTTGTCCGGCACAGCAATAAAAATTTTTGGAGCATGCAGCTGTTCCAGCCATTTTATCTTATCTGCCTTAGCCACCACGACATAGGACTGTTAGAATAACAAACCAAGTCCCCCCGGGCCTTCAAGGAAGTTCAGTGCTCCCCAAGCCGGAAACAAGTGTGTGTGTTTCTTCTTGTAGCTTTGACTTGCAGGAAGATGGTGTTTTTGAGCAGAACCCTGCTCAAAAACCAGGCACATGGCAGCAGGACAGGGCTGCTGCAGGCCCAGTGCAGCTGTAGGTGCGTTACCCTCTTCCCCTGCTCACCATTCTCCAAGCCCTGGTTCTGAAAGCTGTGTTAGTCCACACATGACAGCAGTCCGGCTTATTTCCCCAGGCACACATCATCACTAAAAGTTGTGGGGTTTTTTAATCTGAGTACAAGTCTTTATTTAGTAGACTTATAAAAGAACTTTACATAAGAAATACAAAAATATGAAATAGGCTTTAAATCTTCTTAGGTAAAACTACCTTTTTTTTCCTCAAGCTTTAGAAACATGTAACTTGCACAGTTGGCATCTTAGGTAAATTGCTCTCATACGTTGTAAAACCAGGAAAAAAAAATGCCGTAAAGTAGCTCCAGAAAAGTAGCTGTACATACCCAATCATACACATTACTGTCAATAATTTATTCATTTAAGACACAAAGGCACAGTCATACAAATTCCCAGTTTATAATTTCTCCTTTAATGAGTTCCATTGAAAGATGCAGTATCACTTTCCTCTTCCAGTTGTTCTAATATGATTAAATATAAACACAAAACCGATTAAGAATGATTTGGCATGCTTTATACTTGTACCACTTGGATTTGATACCACTTTGTAGTAAAAATTAAATAAATATAAATATGTTAAATAAATATATTGTAAAACAGCCACTTGTATCATAGTAGAATTCAGCATTTCTTCGTCCTTTGCACACACTTAATGCTTTGTCAGAGCTTTAGGGCCAATGAAAAGAAATACTGCATCTTTAAAAACACGGGCTCACTTGGATGTAATTAGCAACCCATACAAACAGAAAAATGGGGTTCTTTTACAGCTTTATCGCACCCATTAAAAACACTGCCTCTAATTTCACTGTTCTGTACATCTCTCATTGTTTCCTATTTAGCTCCTTTTTTCCCCAGGACTCATCTTACCTCTGGCTCTGCAACTGGCGACCTTTCTTTACAAGAAAGTACAGAACACTTGCAGTAGATAAATCATGAGCAGCTGACACCAGTGTATTTTTTTGAAGTTACTTGTGTAGATCTGTTCTGATACTGTGATTAAGTCAAGGACTGTCCAAGCTCTTCTGTGAATACTGGTTGATATTTAAACAATGAGGCTTATTTTCAAAGTAGGTAAACCTTTAACTGATTTTTCAAGTCTATCTGCTCAAGTATGAGGGACTAATTTTCCAGGGTAGTACTGATTAAACGGAAATTGTACACTCTCTACTGGTTTTTTGGATAATTATAAATGATTCCTTTTACAATCACTGGTGTGCCTAATGCATAATGTGGCAGTAGTGCAACGGCAGGTTCTGATGATTCGCTACAACTAAAAGGCTTCTTTTGCAGATCCCAGTCCCTAGTAATTATATGATTTCAATCACTGTTTTTTGACTCTTTGTAGTAAAACACATCAGTTATAAAATCACATACAGTACAGGGATATTGGGTGACGGTTATATCCAGCTTTTGCTCTCCATTTTCACTGTCTTGAAAACTGCCTTGGAATAACTCCATCACCAGGGTTCATTGCTTTTCTGAAGTTACCACTCGCTCCTTGGGCTCCTACCATCTCCTGATCCAGCGCAGGCAGAGGTACAAGGCACTTTTTGGAAGCTTGGTTTCTTCAAAGAGAGAGAATTCAGCTCTTTGATCCCACTTTTCCCTGCTAAAGGTAGGCCTGTTTCACAGCCCTGTGCTTGGAATGTTGGTCCCAGAGAAGAAAGTTCCATCCCTCTCCTCTCAAACAGCGTCTTCTGCAAGGCTCAGCTCTGCAGAGTCCTGGTTATAGTAATGCTGGAACAGTCTTTCCTGGCAGCAGATATGCATAGCATTGTAGGTATGTAGGAGCAGGTGAGGGAAACGAGCTGTAAAGTAACATACAAATTCATCTGGGATGGAGCCCAGGGTCTCCTGCACTTCGGGAGGCAGTTCTCTGTAATGGTGCTTCTGTAAAGGAAGAAAGAATAGGGAAAAGCTCAGTCAGAGGGTACGTGTTTAAGGATCATCTTTTAAATAGAGCTGTCTCTTTCATGGACAAAGTAACCTCATATTAGTCTATGGTAAAGGAGCTCAATACCTAAAAACAAGGTAAGATAGACATAGACTGGCAACAAACAGCGGATGGAGGCAGAACCATGTGTGCGTGTTGCTTAAGGAAAGAAGTCCTTTACCTTATTTCTCATTGCCCTCAGAAGATCCCGTACTGAGCCTCCTTTATAGGACCTGAATTTTCGAAGATCTGCAAAAGAAATGACAAGATTTCTTTTTGTGTTTTGATGCAGTCTTAGTTGCTGGCCTCAAAAGTAAGGTATGCGTGCTTACAGCCACGTATCCTTATAGGTCTGTTTCTATATATTAACATGCACTTCAATTTGAAGAAATACTTTGAGACAGTGTTATCCTTACTTTCCTGTCCCGGCAAACTGGGAACAGCAGCATGTAACTCCTTTCCACTCCGATAAAATACTATCCATTACCTGTCTGAAGAGGAACAGTGATGTGCTCTCTCCAGTCCATTTTCACCACCTCTCTTCCGCCTCTTTCTAATTGCTTCACTATTGGACCATCTAAAGATTCTTTCTCTATCCGGTCACTAACATCCTGGAAGAGACATTCTATTATTATTTCTATTTCTAGTTTTATTTCCAAGCTTTTCCCAACAATTTAAAATTGCTGCTTCTGGCCAATCACAGCCTGTCCTGATAAGGGAGTTATGGTTCTACTTTACTCCATGACAAACTTCAGTACAATGCATTATCCTTGGGACTGGGATACAGAAGTTTCTGAGATGACGAGTTGTTCCACCATCTGCCAAAGCCTTTTAATCACAGAGTAGAAGATAAGCCTGGGAAGAACCTCGGCCAGTTCCCGCCCACATCAGGATTAGGCGTGTGTATTCACTATGGTGGGCTACCCTGCTCTTGAAAACCTGCCTGGCAACGTGTTCTCCTGCTACTGTAGCTGCTGGAGACCTTCCTCACTCCAATTTAAGTTGATAACATCACGTTCTAGCCCTGCTATAAAAGATCTTTGGTAAGACTAAGCCAATTTCTTAAGAGATACCACCTAGGTATTACAACTTTGCTTCTTCATTCCTCATGTACAGTTGTGGGTTCTATCGCCTCAAACATCCACAAAGCTAGGAGAGACCGAGTTCAAGATTTGAAGAATGTCTACAGGAGTCCTTAGAACTGAAAGAATAGAAAAGGTCAACACAAACCTGAAAAAACTGGAGCTGTTTTTCTAAACTCCAAAAGAATGGGTGCTTTAGCACACAGCTGGCAGACGGACGTTTCTGAGGGTCCATGTTTATCATTTGCTCTATTAAATCACGAGCAACTATGTCTTCTGCAAGGAAATGGGTGATAATTCTTAGGCTGTAGGGAAATCTAATGTTTTAATGTTTTGTACTTTAGAAAACCATTATGTTCTCTACTTCCTCCAACACGATCCTGAACACTAGCCCCACTAGCTCAAGTACTGCCCTCATAGATATGCTGGGCAACCAACAGAAAGTCAGAAGTATTGAATCAGTGTAATTATGAAGGTCAAAGTTCAGCTCTTTCCTACCATTTAAATACATGAAATAACTCTACAGTCAAGCTTGCAGGGTTCCAAATTTTGTATCCCAGAGATGCTTTGGGGTACTAATTCTAAGAACTTTAGGAGCACTTTAGGAGTACAGCTTCCACCACTGCCAGGTTGGGAATCGCTGTGGGTCACAGTTCCGTCGTTTCTGTTGGTATTTTAACACCCATGGAAAGTTCACTGAACTCTGTAGTGCTTTATGTTTACCGTGCTTTTCTTACCGTGCCTCCCTGCATTTAAAGACTCCAGGCTGTATGCACCCAGCAGAATGTTGGCTTGCCGCTGTAGAGATTTGCCAAAGGGATGGCTGCCTTCAGATACCACATAATAAAAGACACAGCCAGCTGAAAAGATGTCCACGGTATATGTCTGCAAATAAACAACGTTTAATAGCAATAACACATTTTTTTTTTTCCCCCCTGAAGACTTTGAGCCATCATCACAGGGTGGTTATTTTGCATCTAAGAGCAGAAGAAAACTTTTCAGAATCACATATTCAGCTGCAAGCCAGCATGAGTGCAGGGTTGGACTAGACGACCTTTAAAGGTCCCTTCCAACCCAAACTATTCTACAATTCTCTGAATGCCCAGGCATCAAGTACTCCGTATCTTAGTCTGACTGCAACAATGTGCCACCTCTTGGTTGTGCTGCCTCCTCTGGGGAAGCCTGATGGGAAGATGAAGACTTACAGGGTTCTCTTTGCAATCTTCACTCAGCATCTCTGGGGCAATCCACCCTTCGGTGCCTGGCACACCCGACCGACGGCTAAAGCTGTGCCTGCCCACTGCCAGCTTCTTGCACAGGCCGAAGTCTGAAATCATAGCTTTGACTTTCCCATGGGCATTAGGCATCGAGATGAGGATGTTATGGGGCTTCAGGTCCCTGTGGACTATTACAAACATCCATTTATCCATTCCAGGCAATCCCAAAGATATTTATCAATTTTTAATGTATTTGCATTGTGAACCACCGTTCGTTAAATCGAAGTCCTAACCTCGAACTATCGTCTTTGGTAGAGGCTCATCACTTTTTTATTCCATCACCACTAGTCATCATGTTTTATATGACTTCTATCCAAAAAATGCAGCACCCTGTACAAATGGTAACGACTAGCTTTACTACTCCAGTGCAGCAGAATGTTACAGGGCCAAGGCTGGTGTCAAAGGACAAGACGCTATTGCTGCCAGCACTAGGTGGAGCTTCTACAACTCTCTTCTGGGATTGAATAAACAAGCTCCCAGCACCAGACCAGTTTCTCTTCTTTTTTTAGTTAAGAAAATGTACCATTCTCCATCCAATACTCAAACAAGAGGCATTCTTACCAATACTAAGGGAGTGCAGATAAGCGAGACCAGATGTCGTCTGTTGCAGGAGAGTGATGGGCTGTAAGCCATGGTGACTGAAGGCCTTCTGCTCAACATACTATAAATTACAACAGAAAAACAGGAGATTCAGCCACAATATTGCTTATCATTACCCTCTGCATAAATAGTAAGTATATCCCTTACCCCGCCCCCCCCCCAAAAAAAAAAAAAAAAAAAAAA